>JAJOOF010063132.1:0-102477 GCA_029582545.1 Solanum lignicaule
GAGGACAAGACTTTTCTATTCTAGTTTTATGATAAGGTTCTTGTAATAGACTTAATAGACTTCTTTTGATTGTAAAGGGCCGTGTCCCTAGTATGTTTCCACGTTTATGTCTAAGATGGCTAAGAGACTTAGTATTCCGCTTGTGTACTTTTGAATGATGTTTTTTTAAAGTGACCTTTGAGTCTTATGGGATTTTATTTAAAGAGTTTTTAATTCCGCACTATTTTACATATCTAATGTGATGAATGCTAAGGGCTTGTATGAGGCCTCCGAGAGGTCGAATACGCATGTTACGACTTGGGGATGCTCTCGGGTCGTGACAGTATCTTCCTGAACTCATACATCCAAATAGGGTAGTACACCTTCAAAGAAAATGGAAACTTCAGTTGGAAATTGAAAAACACGAAGGAGCAGAGAAGAGTGGTACAAACCTTTACAAGCCAACAGTCATTGTGTGGTATAATTGAGAACGAGTAGTGAACTAACGATTAGCTTCTAGAAAGTGAAGGGAGTACTACCTACAGAGGACTAACTTCACAAAGAGTGCATTGTTGAGTTCACTATGCTGCCTCTAAAGTCCACTACCTTATAATAATAGGAAAAAATAGATATTTACATAACAATCACAATTCATATATACAGATCATAAAGCAGTTTGATAATTGTACCAGAAATACTTCAGAGATTACTAACCTTTAGTCAGATAAGTTTGTGTCAATAAACAGTCAAATAAACAATAGTAGGCTAAAATTACAGGTTATTCAACAATCGGGAACATGAAAAAAGCCAACAAATACTTAAACATTGTAGCGATCTAATCTTCAATTCCACATATTAGATATCTTAATGTGTTTGTACCAAAAAAGTAATTAAATTACAAAAACAGTAAGTGAGGACTATATGTTTATCACAAAAATATGGAAACTCATGGTGCGTCATCTTCAAACTCTTCTTCAGACTCATCTTCAAGCTCATCTTCTGTAACGACCCGTAAAACGAATAAGAGAAATCAGAGCCTAACTTTTGTGTGTTTGAGTTGGTGTGAGGTTTGAGGTGGTATAATGTTGTCCCGAGCCATGGTTGAGTGGTTTAGGGGTTAAACATCAAAGTAAGACTCCCCAAGGACCACCCTAGGGGTCATGGAGGAGGACCCTTAGCCTAACCTCAAGGCTGCTTCAAATGGAGTACATTTGACAAAACATGCTGACCTATGGAAGGGGACCACACCCCGTAGATGGCCTCCATCGGTAAATTCCCCTACGTTCAAGCCACAACCATCAACCATCCCCATGTAGGACGGTCCGTCGATCGCACCTGTAAGGTTGGTTTGGTTCGGCCTTATGAGGGGTGGTTTGGTAAATTCCTCCCTTGGTTAGTTTGGGTCATGGACGGTTATTATTGGTTTATTAGAATATTTTAAGGGTTTTTAATGTATTAAAACACATTTTCAACTCATTATTTCTAAATCACAAAATAGAACCCACCTCTTTTCTCAAAAGTTCTCCCTCGAGAAACCTCCATTGGAGGTGAAAATTTCAAGCTCTCAAGGTCAAATATTCAAGTTTTTCAAGGGATTTTCATGGATTTCTTCCATTATAGGTATGGTAGTCTTCATCCTTGACTTAGTTTCTTGGAAGGAGCAAATTTCAAAAGTGATTCCAAGTCTCCAATATTTACCCAAAAACCCTAGATTTTAATCTATGCGTGGGTTCGATTCTAAACATTTTCTAAAGGCATTATTGCATTGAATTATGAATTAATTGTGGATTTAAAGGTGAATTAATATGATTTCTTCCTAGAACCCATGTTTCCCCTCAAATTCCTAAGTTGTGATTTGTGATTAGGATTTGATTGATTATGAAGTATGTAAATTGTTTATGTGTATATGGATATAGAATGTTGAAATTATGTGATTAGTCTTGCCTAATTGTATTGATCTAAGGTATGTGGGTGAATGTCATACATGTCCTTGAAGGGAAAGATATGAAGGTTAAGGTATGAGTATGATGTAAAGGATATGTATGTGAACTCAATGATAGTATGATGATCATTTCTAGAATGTCAACCTAACATGGTCTATGTCAGTTAAACACTTATTTCCATCATGTGAGATGTGCATTATGGTTTCTGGTTGAGTTCAATAAAGTGTGGGTGGTATTATGGGATTCCATCCTTGCATTGCACGAGTAGGCTTTGAGAGGGTCATAGTGAGTTCTCTAAATCATAATGGCTAATATATGAAAGTCCTCTAAATGAAGTTATTGAAGAATGTTGACTCTTATAAGCTTAAATGAGATGATGTAAATTATGCATGCTATACATGGATTGTATTATGAGTTACTTCCTTTTTATGGACTATGCAATATGAATGTGCCTTGCCTATGGTGACTTCAAAGGAGTACTTAGTGTGAGTAGTAGTATGGGATGCTACTTGCACATTAAACAAGTATGACTTAGAGTTGTCTTAGGTGATGGTCCTTATGTGATGATATGACTTCTGAAATGTTTATGTCTCTTATTTATGAAGTATTGTGTAAAGATGGAATGGTTGAATGGTAAGTTCACTTTTGGTGACCTTAAGGTGGTACTTTAGTGTGCATGGGGGTATGGGACGCTATACATACATTGCACAAGGTATAGCTTGAGCGTTACTTGAGGTTGAGGTTTAATGTGAAGGTAATGGCTTATAAGTTGATTTTGTCTCTATTGTGATGAAATGACTTGTATGTCGGTTATGTTAGAATATTATGCCTCTTATACTTATGTTCATGAAGTTTTATCAATATGGCATAAAAGCATGACTATCAAATAAAATGTTCGTTTTAAGTATGTTTTTGCATGGCTATCATACTTAGTACTTAATTGTGCTAACCCATTCTTCTTCATGTTTTACTAGAAGTGTAGGTTTCGGCAACTGAGTTGCTTACTCCCTAGTTCAAGGACTTGGATTTGAGATTCTCCAAGACTAAGTGGTACGTCCTCATAGATCGAGGACAAGTGTTTAGAAGTTTCATTTTCTTTCATGTAAAGACTATTGTTAGACTTTTCGATTGTAAAGGGTCGTGTCCCTACTTACTTTTTAGATGCTATTTTTAGATGGCCATGTTGAGACAATAGACTTCCGTTGTGTCTTTTTCAAGAGTTTTAAATGAGTATTTTGATTGTATGGTTTTGAATAAAGTTTTAATTTCGTACTATTTTCTATTACCTAATGCAATGAAATGCTATGAGGCCTACATGAGACCCCTTCGGGGTCATGTACGTCGTGTCGCATCTAGGGGCTAGCCTTGGGTCGTGACAAACATGGTATCAGAGCATAAGATTTTGGAAATGGTTTTTAGGATTGATGTCTCACAAGCCACCTCTAGTAGAGTCTTGGTCATGCTCTCTACACAACATGTACTTTTTTTGTTAAAACAATAAATACAATAAGTTAAAAATTAATTATACAAAAAGAATACTATATTCAAATTAAAGTACGTCATATATTTTTGAATCTCGTCACAATTTCCCAATAGTATGCATGTGCCTGACTTAGTGACTTGTTATCTAAAATGAATGGATCAGTTTTCTTTGCTCCTAAAGGAACTCCTTTGTTAGGAAACAAACTCACAATTTCTGCATTACTTCGTTCACATTCATCATTATTTCGGGCTCTTATGTTAAATCTGGTACTCACACTCCCAAGCAGATATTTGGAGAATAAATTCAGACAATCTATTCCCACTCGTGTCTCTGTTATGCAAGCTTCTGGATAACGTCTGTTGCGGATGTATGATTTCAATGTACCCATTTCTCTTTCAGTGGAATACATCCATCGACTTTGAATGGGACCTTCTAATCTCACTTCATTTGCCAAATGAATAGGCTAAAGAATCATGATATCAAAAAATGAAGGAGGAAAAATTCTATCCAACTGATTTATTGTTTCTATGATCTCTACTTCCAAGCAATGCAGTTCCTCCACTGTGATTACTTTTTGACACAAACGACGGAAGAAGGAACTGACAAATCAAAGGAATAGCCACATGATCAGGAAGAATGCTTTTAATTGGTATTGGAAGCAAGTAATGTAACATGAAATGAGCATCATGGGTTTTATAATTAGACAATTTTCTTTCATCAAAGTGCACACACCTAGATATATTGGAGGCACTACCATCATGTAGCTTGGCTGTCTTTAAACCTCCACAAAAAATTGATTTCTCTCCATTTTTCATTGAGAAGCACGTTGTTGGAATCTTTGTTCTCTTACTATCTTTTGTATCTTTTGGATGAAGGTTCTTTCTGATTTCCATATCTTTCAAATCATATCGGGCTTTTTGCATGATCCTTCGTTTTGCCAGAAATATCAAAAAGAGTTCCAAGTATGCTATCAACTATGTTCTTCTCTATGTGTATTACATCAAGGTTGCGGCGTAACAAGTTGTGCTGCCAATAAAGCAATTAAAAAAAGATTGACCTTTTTGTCCGTGGGCCATCGTTTGATCTCTTTCTCTTCTTTCCAAACACATTTTCGAAAACCGTGTAAGTTAATAAGCACATCAGTTCCCTTTACGAAAGGTGGAGGAGGCCTAAATTCAGTTTTTCCATTGAAAGATCTTTTGTTAGATATCCATGGATGATCCATGGGTAGGAAAACACGATGATCCATATACCACATTTTCCGACTATGTTTAAGATAGTGTGAATTATTGCCATAGTTACAACAAGGGAAAGCAAACTTTCCTTTTGTACTCTAACCAGATAACATAGCATATGCAGGAAAGTCATTGATTGTCAATATAAGAGTTGCCCGCATTTGAAAAGTTTGATTTCTTGAAGCTCATATTTTTCAACCCCAGAATCCCACAATAATTTTAACTCATATATCAATGGTTGTAAGTAAATATCAATGTCATTTCCAGGTGATCGCGTCCCAGGGGCCAAGTATAAGTAAAGAAAGTATATAATATTCAAATTTCATGCACATCCAAAGCGGCATATTATGTACCATCAACATAATTGTCCATGTGCTATGTGATATACTCATGGTTCGAAATGGATTGAACTTATCACTTGACAAGCCAAGTCTCACATTGCGACAATCTAGTGCGAAATCTGGATGCGACCTATCAAAATCTTTCCATGCTAGACCATCAGCAGGATGCCTTAACTTTCCATCTTTAGAACCCTCCTCGTCATGCCACCTCAAAGAATCTACCGTCTTTGAGCACATAACTAACCTTTTGAGTCTACAAATTAATGGAAAGTCTCTTAAAGTCTTTGTTGAAACTCGATGTTTTTTTTGAAGGATTGAGCTCACTATCAACTTCAGGCAATTTAATATATTATGAATCTCCACAAGTATGACAAAATTCATCATCCTTATGATCATTCCTGAACAACATGCAATCATTGGGACATGCCTCATTTTTCTTATAATCAAGACCGAGATTCTTAACCATAGACTTGGTTTTATCGTAAGACGGAGGAATGTTCAACTTAGGCATCGCCTCTTTCAATAACTCTAAAAGAGAAGTTAATGATTCATTGCTCCATCCATGTAGACACTTCAACAAATATAAACGAAGTGTGAATGATAATTTAGAGAATCATGTACGACCATGATATAATTATTGGCTTGCCTCTTCAACTAAGTTATAGAATTTCTTGGCATCTTCATTTGGACCATCATAAACTCCTTTAGCCTGTGCAATATCTCTAAATTGATCATTCAACATCCCATCAATATCATCACACGAGTATTCCATATCATCGTCAACATTCAACTTGATATTCCATTCCCCTGATTGATCCATCTAGTATAACCTTTAACAAATACATAGCATATTAGATGATCATACAGTACATTCCTTTGAGTCCAACGAATATTACAACATTTTGCCCATGGACATTGAATATCCTCTCCTTGAGGATCTCCATCAGAGTAAGCAAAATCTTGGAATGATTCAACACAAGCAATATACTCTTTGCTAAATCCATCCAATACTTGGATGTGATATTTTAATTCCTAGAAGAAGATAGTAATATTTAATCTTTCAGTAACAATCATTAAATCATTAACTACTTCACAAATAAGTTTTAAAAGTCACGAGTAAGTTATCAAAATCATGTGTTATGAGATGATAAAATTTTTGAATCGAATCATCAAAATCAGAATCATGTGTTATGAGATGATAAGATTCATAGTGAGTTTCGAGTACCTTGTTAGCATTCTTGTTTCTAATATATACATAATAATAACTACAGAACTGTATGCCATTATTTCAAGGATGGAATATAGTCATTTTACTGTGAAGAGATCAGAAATACCTTGATTTTGGTGTCTGCATAATATTAATTTCCTCTCAGCAAAGCTGAAATAGTTGAGAAGATTTCTAGGTTTTAAATTTTTTTTTAATCAAAATGTGGATATGCAAAAGTATAAAACTACAGAAAAAACAATATAGTTACATAATGGGTTTGCAAATTGCATTCCACATCCAAATTAGAAACCAAATTAAGTAAAACACACAATCCCTTCAAAGTTCACGTTTGGAGCTTCTTTTGTGCCGTTCTTTGAAAAGTTCACAAACACATTGCTCTGAAAAATCACTTGATGAACTGGTGGACTATAAAGCACAATAATGAGGCTCAAAAGATCATAATAATCCCTACCTATTTTTATTAGTTGGAATTCATGGAAAAATAGATGCGCAGCTAAATATGGAGGGCAACAGTATAGTATAATGAGGGTGAAGTTTTTAATTTTCAAATATATCAAACACATTCTTACCACAATCTTTCCATATCTCAACTGGCCAAACAGTTGGACAAAACTGATATTACTCATGGAGAAATGCAGGCATGAAGTAAAAATTACAGCAATCAAATGAGGCAGAACTATAAGCAGCTATCCAAGGCCTTCATTGGTGCTCTCAACATGGATATAAAAGGATCAACTAAGAAGTACATTCTGAAGTTCTCACTTAATGACTCAACTAAGCTAGTAAACATCCCTGGAAAATGCAGCATCTAGTACAAAAGCTCCAGCAACTCATTTCTGAGTTGGAATTCTTTCAGTGCAAACATATTTGTAGGGAAGAAAACTAAACAACTAACTATCTCTCCAAATGGAGTCACAGATTCGACATTAGTCATCAATACTACACAGACCAACAATACCATATACTGCTAAGGGTAGCTATTTCTTGGAAAAAATGGAGATGATAAACTTCATATTTATCAAATTCTTTTTCCCCCTTTTATATCATCTCTATTCAAGTTGTTTATGCTGTATAACAGTAATATAAAGAAAATTATACTAAAATACACATAGAAAATGACTTCAGAAACCACCATCATAACAATAAATACGCACCCTCACTATCACGATCTCTTAGGTTCAAATTTCAGCGAAGACAAAAAAACATTAGATGATTTCCTTTTATCTGTCTAAGCTTAAACAAAGAAAACTACTAGACCATATGGAAAACAAACACATAAAATGATTCACAACTAGGAAGTCCTTTCCTTGAATGGTTATTTTCTCTATTCTTAATGCATAAAATAGATCTGAAAAAGAAAAAGGAATTATACAGTAAAACCAACTAAAAGAAAAACTCGAAGAATAAAACTTTATTATAAAGAAACCGACTCACATTCACAAAAAAAAAGGGACACCAACCCATATGAGAAATGAATACTGTGAACAACTACTAGTACACCAAATACATGAAAACTTAGGATAAATATAACTATTATAATTGAGAAGAATCAACAAGCTGTCTCTAAGACAATAAATGAGGGTGAAGTTCTTAATTTTCAAAGGTATCAAACACATTCTCACCACAGTCTTTCCATATCTCAACTGGCCAAACAATTGGATAGAACTGGTATTACTCATGGAGAAATGCAGGCAGGAAGTAAAAATTACAACAGTCAAATGAGGCAGAACTGCAAGCAGCTATCCAAGGCCTTCATTGGTTCTCTCAGCATGGTTATAAGAGGATTAACTTAGAAGTACATTCTGAAGTACTCACTAAATGGCTCAACCAAGCTAGTAAACCTCCCTGGAAAATGCAACATCTAGTACAAAAGCTCCAGCAACTCATTTGTGAGTTGGAATTCTTTCAGTGGAAACATATTTGCGGGACTCATGTATGACAGAGACAGAGCTAAAAAAATGTCATTCCTGCTAATTGTAAATCTAAGATCTTAAAAGTTCAAACAGCTAATATCATGGCCAATAAAGTAGATGTCCATTTAGATCACTTGTATTTTTCATGATCCTAAATCTTGTAATAGAAGAATCTAAATCCATCAAACAAGCCTTTTTAATATATATAACTTCATATGGGTTCGTAAACTTATAAAGCCTTCAAATGTAAAAGCAATGCCTTTTTACAGTTTTGTTTCCTGAGGGTGCACTAATGCAAATGCAGGTGGTGTCTAGCCTTTTAAACATATTGGGATATGGTCTAAAATCCTAATTTCCAAGCAATTTTAATATTACGACATTCCAACTCATTAAAATCTGGTGTATGCTTCATTCTGCTCAAATTCAACAAGGTCGCACAATTCTTCATTTTTCGCATAATCTCTACACGTTGAGCATAATCTAAGCATCACCCAAAGATGTTAAAGAAGGTGTACTAATATGCCTCCCAAAAAAGCATCACACAAAACGGTAGATAAAGGAACCACCTATACCATATCAAAGGAAATGAAAATGATTGCCTGCAGATTTGATAGTAAGAACAACAATGAATGTAGGAACAAGAAAATTCTCCGAACCTGCAATAGTTCTACTGTACTATCAAATCCCTTCTTGTAAAGTTATTGTATCTGGATTGTAAATAGAAGTGACCACAATTCAATCATATTGATATAGGGTACCAAGAAGCAACAACAACATACCCATATACTGTTTCCGATAGACTCACGACTCAAGAAAAGCAAAAACACATCATTTATGAAAAGATAAGCATTAATCAACAGAGCAGGAGGATACCAAGAACCAAACTTTTCACAAAATAAATGATCATTACAAAATTAGTAGGAAAAAAGATGCGCAAACTAAATAGCTGACTACCTCTCAAAATGGAGTCACAGACTGGACATTATTCATCAATACTACACAGACCAACAATACCCTCTACTGTTAAGGGTAGCTATTTCTCGGGAAAAATGGAAATGATAAATGAAGATGACAAACTTCATATTTACCCAATTCTTTTTCCCCCTTTTAGTTCATCTATATTGAAGTTGTTTATATTGTATAACAACAGTATAAAGAAAATGACAAGAAAATACACATATAAAATGACTTCAGAAATCACCATCATAACAACGAATAGACACCCGTATAATCACGATGTCTCAGGTTCAAATTTTAGCGAAGACAAAAAAACATTAGGCAATTTCCTTTTATTTGTCTAAGTTTAAACAAAGACAATTACTAGACCATATGGAACACAAACACATAAAATGATTCACAACTAGGAAGTTCTTTCCTTGAATGGTTATTTTATTTTTTCTTAATGCATAAAATAGATCTGAAACAGAAAAATCAATTACATAGTAAAACCAACTAAAAGAAAAACTCAAAGAATGAAACTTTATTATAAAGAAACCAACTCACATTCACACACAAAAATAAAAATAAAAAAGGGACACCAACCCAAATGAGAAATGAGTGTTGTGAACAACTACTGGTATATCAAACACATGAAACAAAAAATGATGGAACTGTTTTTTAACCGACCAGAATCAAGTTTCTTTTTAGTCAAAAAACAACAACTGCTATCTTTATGAAAACAAAGAATAATCTAAGAAGATGAAAAATACTATGTTTTTCTTCTTCTTTTTCCCTCTCAACTTCACTTCTATGTAGTAGTTCTATTTTTTTTGTCAATGGATGGAGAAAGTGAAAAATGAAAGTGTAGTGCACTGATTTGAAGGGCAGCCTATCTGGAGCAACGGTTAAGTTGTCTTTCCATAATCTATCGGTATTAGCGAATTTAAATCACTAAATAAATGAGTCAAACTTCTAATTTAGAAGATTCAAAATCGATTAAATTAAGTGAAGAATCGAACTTCTAAACTATCATGTAATGTATTGGTTAGCTACATATTTGAACTCAAAGCATATCCACTATAAGAGTTAAAAATCGATTACATGAACACACACATTGAAACTATCATGGACGGTTTTAGCCTTAATCAGCTTATAAGCCTAATAAATAAGAAATTCTCAAGTGAAGAATCAGCCCATTTATACTTATTTAGTGATTAATGCTCAGGGCAAAGAATAAACTGATGAAGCTAAAATACGAGCTACAGTCCCAAAAATCAACCGATAAAGCTAAAATACGAGCTAGACTCCCAAAAATCGTACCAAAAATAGAAGAATATCAAAACCCTAAAGCTAAAATTTAGACTTTCAAAGATAGAATTCTTACCTGATAAAACCCTATTCCAACAAAATCATGTTCTTCAGCAAGAACTATGATGGAAATCATGTTCTTCAGCAAGAACTATGATGGAAATCATGTTCTTCACCGAGATTCTCTTCAGCTCTTCATCCATAAATCTGTCTGAAATCGTGTTCTTCAACGAGAAATATGATAGAAAAGTGTGACGGAGAGACTTATCTTTAGTTCATCTTGCCAACAACTCCAAAGTAATCAATTTCTTCTTTTCTCCTATTCTAAACACAAAACAAAAATTCAATCAATAACAAGAAGACTGCTTTTAGTACTTAGCTTGATGAAATCGGTATCGTAGAAGAGAATCGTACTTACGCTTGATGAAATTGGTATCAGAGAAGAGAATCTTAGTTATCGGAGAATTATGGGAGAAGAGAATCGGTTCACCTCTTTGGTTCTTCAGTGAAAGAGAGAAGCTTGTTTTTCTCTTAATGCTTTATGAATTATTAATGTTTATTTTTTTTGGCCAATAAAAATGGGAGGAAGAGTTAAAAATGTTGGAGGGAATATATCATTTTAGTGAAAATTTTAAGGCCACACTTGTAATGTGTTGTTTTTACAATTATATAAATAGGACACTTAAAAAGTGTGGCCATATATGTAAATAGTTGTTGCCAATTATATCATATTGTAACAACGCTTAAGAAGTGTAGCTTATACCATCAAGGAGTACACTTTTTAAGTGTTGCCAATATTATCGAAGGTAAAAGTTAAAAACTTTGGCTACGCATTAAAAGCGTCCCCAAAAATACTTTAGGCAACACTTTACAAGCATAGTAAAGAATTAGTGTGGCTGTAGACCTAAAATGGTGTAGTGAAATCAAGGTTTCCTTTTCTTGTTTAAATGTATAAAAAATTTGAATTCTTTGGGAATACATAGTCCCCATATACTTTTGAAGTAAGAAACTTCAACATTTACTTGTTACTCTTTACTCACCTTGAACTTTAAGTCTTAAAACAAAGTTAAAACATTTGGAAAAGAGTTTTGAAAGACTCTATGAACTTTTCTTGACTTGACTCTTACTTCTCTTAACTTTGATCTTAACTTTCGTTGAATTGGATTATGGATTCAATGTTCATGATCTTTTGTTTATGGATGATTTCATGATGTTTAGGCATACCTTAGAGTGCTGGAATAAACTAGAAAACGTAGGTACATCGCTAAGAAACTAGTACGGAAAGATGGGGGAGAAATGGGAAGAACTAGCGTCTCTGGCGCTCTGGCGCTCTGAGCGGCGCTGGACACCAGCCCTAGAATTTCAGAGCCTGGGGTAGGGCTCTCTAGCTGACGTGGCTCTCCAGAGCCCAAAATGCAGAGACCCCTTCTTGGGGCTCTGATAGGGGTGATGCCCCAGGACCCTACCCAGGCGCACTCCGACTTTTCTCCTTCATTTTTCATCTCTAAACCCCCTATTTTTACCTGGTTCTTTCCCCAAACACTAAGAATCAACTATACAATCAATATATGAAATATTCTAATCAAATTCACACCTCAAATCATGGATTCAGATGAAACAACTCCTAAATAATTTCAACTAATCAAGAATTCAATACAACATCAACATACCTATAAAGAACTCAATTTCTAAGCTTTCAAGAACTTAAATTCATTGAAATAAATCATGATTGACGTGTGGGTGAACTAACCCAACGCTATGTGATCTCACATACCTCGTAGGATTAAATCGTTGGTGAAATCCACAACCAAATTGTACGATTTCGACGAATCTTGCCTTTCTTCTTCTTTCTCCTCTTTTCTCCTTTCTCCAAGCCCTAGCGTAAATTTCCAATTTTCTAAACTGATCAAATTCTGATTTGACCCCAATTAAACTCCTAAAAACGGATTAAAATAATTGTGAAAGGAAAAGACTAAAATACCCTTCAAAAATCCAGTTTAGACTTTCCTTAATAGAACAACCCGACTTCAAATGGGTATATCTCACTCATACGAACTCGGAATTGAGTAAACTTGTGGCGTTGGAAAGATTATTCCCAGATATTTCCTACGATATTTGGAAGCACACCTAACGAATCCATCACTAGGAGTTATGCTCGTTTGAACCTGACCAAAAACTCAAACTTAACATAACTTAACAAATTTTTCTAGATTTTCATTCTTTCCAAAAATAACTCTTTCTAATTGTAGCTCTTTCAAGTTCTTTTAAATAGCGAGGTGTTACAATTTCTCACCCTTGGGAACATTCATTGTCGAATGAGATTACCCTTAATAGTCTAATGGTGTAACATTAACCATACAGTTCAAACACCCAACAAACAATGCAAATACAACATACCAACTTATAAATTAAAGAGTACTAAGAAGAAAGTTAGTACCTTAATTTGGAACTACTCCGAATTCGAATCGATGTGGATATATCTTCTTCATATCCTCATGAGCTTCCCAAGTAGCTTCCTCAACAAATGGGTTCCTCCAAATGACATTGACTGATGCAACCTCTTTAGTCCTCAACTTACGAACTTGGCGATATAGAATCTGAACCGGAATCTCTTCATAAGATAAGCTATCCTTGTTCCTAATATCTTCAGTTGGTATGATCAATGAAGGATCGCCCATGCACCTCTTCAACATGGAGATTTGAAATACCAGATGAACCATGGATAACTCTTGCGGTAGCTCGAACTCATAAGCTACATTACCTACCATTTTTTATATTTTGTAAGGGCTAATATACTGGGACTAAACTTCCCCTTCTTACCAAATCTCATAACACCTTTCATGGGTGAAACTTTCAAGTACACCCAATCATCTACTTCAAACTCTAACTCCCTTCTCCTAACATTAGTGTAGGATTTCTAATGACTCTGCGCCGTTTTCAACCTCTCTTGAATCACTTTCACCATCTCCATAGCTTGATGAACTAAATCTGGTCTTATCAACCCAGCTTCACCAACATCAAATCATCCAATAGCAGATCTACATCTTCTCCCATAAAGAGCTTCATAAAGAGCCATTTGGATGCTAGAGTGGTAACTATTGTGGTAAGCAAATTCAATAAAAGGTAGGTGATCATCCCAATTACCTTCGAAATCAATCACACAAGCCCTCAACATATCTCTAAGGTCTGAATAGTACGCTCTACTTGCCCATCTGTCTGAGAATGAAAAGCGGTACTTAAGTTCACCTTTGAACCCAAGCCTTTTTTGAATGACTTCCAAAATTGGGCAGTAAATTGCGCACCTCTGTTTGAAATAATGGAGACCGGAACTCCATGAAGTCTAACCACTTCTTGAAGATGTAACTTGGCATAGTCTTCTACTAAATGGGTGGCCTTTACCAGCAAAAAGTGGGCTAATTTTGTCATTCTATCGACAATGACCCAAATAGAACCGTGTTTCCTGCAAGACCTTGTTAATCCTGTGATGAAATCCATATTAATCATCTCGCACTATCATTCCAAAAGTTTTATATTCTGAGCCATACCGCCTGGACTTTGATGCTCTACTTTAACTTGTTGGCAATTCTAACACTTAGCCACAAACTCCGCAATGCCCTTCTTCATACTACTCCACCAATACAGTTCTCTCAAGTCACAATACATCTTTGTGGAACTGGGATTAATGGAATATCTGGAGTTATGAGCTTCCTCCATGATCCTGTATTGGAGTTCATCCACCCTTGGTACACACAATATACCTTGATACCTCAATACACCATCTTCCCTTTGTTCAAAAACCATTACTTTTTGCTTATAAACACTTGCCTTCAATTCAAGCAAAATAGGCTCTTGGTCATGCTTCACTTTTAGTTCTGACACTAATGATGATTCAGCCCCATTTATCACCACTACTCCTCCTTCTGTGGAATCCATTAGTCGAACTCCTAAGTGTGCAACTCTATGCACATCTCTTGCTATCTCTTTCTTATCTTCCTCAAAATGGGTGATACTACCGATAGACAACCTTCTCAAGGCATCATCAACAAGATTTTCCTTACCTGGGTGATAAAGAAACCTCATCTCATAATCCTTGAGTAATTCCAACTACTTTGTCTGAGATTAAGCTCTTTCTAAGTAAACACATACTGAAGACTGTTGTAATCGGTGAACACATCCACATGAACACCATAAAGATAATGGCGCCATATTTTCAAAGAAAATACTATGACACCCAACTCGAGATCATGTGTTTGGGTAGTTCTTCTCATGAACCTTCAACTCTCTGGAGGCATAAGCTATAAACATGCCATTCTGCATTAACACAGAACCCAAACCAACTCTAGACGTATCAAAATAGACAACAAATCCTTGCGTACCTTCTGGTAAGGTTAACACTGGGCAATAGTCAACTTCTTTTTTAATTCCTGAAAGCTTTTCTAATAGGCTTTAGAAGTCAACTTGGTCAAAAGGGATGAGATAGATAAGAAACCCTCTACGAGCCTTCTACACTAGCTAGCCAAACATAAGAAACTCCTAATATTAGTTTGAGATGTGGGCCTAGACTAATTCTACACTACCTCAATTTTTTGAGTATCAACTTTAACTCCCTCTCCAGAAACAATGTGGCCTAAGAATGCCACAGATTCAAGCCAAAATTCACACTTGGAGAACTTGGCATACAACTCTTTATCCTTTAGAGTTTGGAGAACTATTCTGAAATGACTAGCATGATCTTCTTCATTCCTTGAATAGATTAGAATGTTATCAATGAAGACAATAACAAACATATCAAAATACGGCTTGAATACTCTATTCATAAGGCCCGTGAATGTTGCAGGCGCATGGGTAAAACCAAAGGACATGACCAGAAACTCATAATGACCATAATGGGTTCTGAAAGCTATCTTTGGAATATCACATTCCCTTACTCGTAACTGATGGTAGCCAGATCTTAGGTCTATCTTAGAGAAACATGTGTCACCCTGAAGTTGATTGAAAAGATTGTTAATCCTTGGAAGGGGATATTTATTCTTGATGGTAACCTTGTTCAACTGACGGTTGGTCGAATAAAGACGTTATCAAGGAGGTCTTTCAACTATTCTTTCAGCTCTTTCAACTCTGCTGCAGCCATTCTATATGGCGGAATAGATATTGGACGAGTGTCAGGAAAAATGTCTATACCGAAGTCTATCTCTCTCTCAGGAGGGACTCCAGGAAGATCATCTGGAAAGACTTCTTGAAACTCTTTTACTAATCAAACTGACTGAATAGGAGGTATCTCAACACTAGAGTCATAAAATCGGACCAAGTGATAGACACACTGCTTAGCAACAAACTTTCTTGGCTTAAGGTAGAAAATAAAATGACCCTTAGGCACTGTCGAACTACTTTTCCACTCTAAGCCTGGATCATTTGGAAATTGAAACTTGACAACTCGAGTTCTACAATCAACTAAGGCATAACATGCATGAAGCCAGTACATACCAAGAATTGCATCAAAATCTACCATGTCTAACTCAACTAAATCAGCCATGGTGCTCTTGTGATTGAAGAAAATGGGACAATCGCGATAGACTCTATCTGCTAGAGTAGACTCACCAACAAGTGTAGAAACACTGAATGGTTAACTAAGTTGCTTAGGAAGAACATTATAATTCATAGCAACATACGAAGTGAAAAAGGATAAACTCGCTCCTGGATCTAGCAAATCATAAGTATTAAAGTTAAAGACTTGGATCATACCAGTGACAACATCTGGAGAATCCTCTTGCTCTTGGCGACTAGTGATATCATATAGGCAGTTTGCTCCTCCACTAGTACCGGAAGTAGCCCATCTAGGTACAACTCTGTCTAGTGGAGCAACTGAAGAAGATTACACACTATTGCAACCATTACCATTACCATGCTTGTTCTTTGGACACTTTCGCATGAAATGACCGTTCCTGCACACTTGAAGCAACCAATGGAGCAATCATGACACATCCCTGAGTGATTTCTACCACACTTAGCACATGCAGGAGCCTTACTACCCCCTTATGCCATACTACCCTCAAATAGGAAGGTTTGGCTCTCAAATTCTGACTATTGTACTCACTTTTGTTCTTTTGTGCAGGTGCACTAGCAGATGATGGAGGATTCCCCTTCTGTTTCTTTTGTAAGGATTACCGATTGGCATTATTCTTCTGCTGCCCGGACTAATTCCCTGTCTTAGCTCTCTTATTCTTAAACTCTTCTCCATCCTCAGCTTCTCTTCCTCAACCTGCTGTACATAGACCATCAGCCTTGCTATATCCATGTCACCTATTAGCATTGTAGCCTTACCTTCGTTACTTGATAAACGAGACAGCCCAACAATCAATAAACTCATTTTGTTCCTCATGTCAGCAACCATCTCCAGAGCATATCAAGAAAGTTGATTGAACCTCAGATTATATTCATGAATGCTCAAAGAATCATGCTTAAGTGTAAGGAACTCTCGTACCTTATTCTCTGTTTGTTCTCGGGGGAAGAAACGCACCAAGAAGGCCTCATCAAAACAAACCCAACTCGCAGGTGGTGCTCCCTCAACTCGGTTTTTCTTCCATTGGTCGAACTATATCCTAGTGACACCCTTCATTTTGTATACAGCTAGGTCAACCCTCTGATATGCTCAAATTATACCTCCCTAAAGAAGCATAAGCAATTGTTATCAAGTAAAGAACCCAACTTGTAGTTTGGGGTCGATCCCACGAGGAAAATGGTTTAGACGTAACTTTAACCAACAATTATATTTGTTTAGTCAAATTACTCCAGAAACAAGTAATTAAAGGGGGGGGGGGTGGGGATTTGTAAAACAAAGTGTACAAATTCAGTAAACAAAAGTAAATATTGGTTGTTATCAAGATTAGAGAATTAACTAGGGTATATGTGTTCCTCACAAGCTCATAACGCAGTAATCCTAGTAATAGCAACCCTTTCCTAGTATCTCACATGCAAAGTGGTAAGTTATGTATCTCTAAATCCTTGGTCCGACATCTAGAGAATTTCACCCCGCACTTTGGTCTGGTTATGTGTGTATAATTTACTAACCCTTACCTTTACCTCATATTAGCCATCGTTATCGATGTTTGTCTTAGTTATGACTTCGCACCAATCGACACTAGACTATTAGATAGTATCACACTAAATCTATGTTGATAATTCTTTTCTTATTAAATACCTCCTTGGTTTGGCAAGTAGCAACAGGGCAAGTTTTAACGCGTGCACTCGTTAAAAAGACTTCTAAACGAAAGAATTATCAATGCATGCAAAACGCTATTCAAAGATTGCTTATTTACTATTCATACTTTGTTAATCGCTCATGGTTCCCACAACCCTAGTTGTGGAGTTTAGTTACCCATAATCATATGAATATAATTCATTGTTTTAGATGAAAGAATTATGAACTTACGTAAGAAGAATAATAAACCCAGAAGTTCAAGTTGAATTGCAATATCAAAATCCATAAAACGAACTTAGGAAATCAAGAATTGCTAGGGTTGCAAAATTAATCTCCCAAGTCACAAAGTAGAAGAAAAGTAATAAAGTCTAACACAAAAAACGAGGTTTACATACCCTATTTATAGAAAACAAGTCCTAAATTAAAAGGGAAACAAAATAAGGAAAGTTTGTTCAGGCATGCGTCTTCATTCCACGAGACTAACTCACATACCATCAATGGATCCACGGTCTGTGAGTCCCTTCCGTCAGTCAGGACTTAGAAAATATTTCAGATCCCAAAGATCAACTTCTCTGAAGCAAACGACGGATCATCAGTACGGACCGTCGATCAATCCACGGTCCGTCAATCCCTCTCCATAGCTCCACACTTAGAGTATTCACAAATCAGGTACTGGAACCCTAGCAGTATCATTCTACGGTTCAACAGTACGGTCCGTAGATCAATCTATGGACCGTCAATAGTCGTCGTGCTTCCACACTTGGTCATATTTCCCTGATTTGCCTTCCATGCCTTGCCTGCTGATCTACGGTCACCATCTACGAAGCGTCAATGGACCTACGGTCTGTAGATCACCTCCGTAGATGCCCTTTTCTGCATTTCTTTCAGTTGTCCCTTTACTTCCGCGCCTAAACATCTTTCTTGCAAAACACATAAAAAAACAATACAAAAACGCCCTAGACACACACAACTCTTAAGTGAAATGTTTTAAAATACCGTGAACTCACGGTATATCAACACCCTCAACTTAAATTCGTTGTTTGTCCTCAAGCGACGTACCAAGACTCTGAACGACACTTTTGTAGAAGCAAGCAATTCAACCACAAGCAATCACATGGCTCTCTACCCCTCTCTCTTTTTGGGTGAAAAATCTGCTCTCCTAGACTCGACAAACTAATTCATGCGGATCAAAATATGACAAAGATCGATCAACCAACACACAACATACACTGTCTCACTATCCCTAAGGTACCAACTTTCCAACAATGTAAATAGTGCCCTTACTTCAAACGAAATCCCTTTTTTCACACAATGAATGTCATTCACGGTACAAGGATTTATTCAACACTCATGCTCAGAAGTAATTTCAAGTACAGTTAGTGCTCAATGCCATACGCTTGCCCTTATTTTCACTGCTTAGACTCTCCAAACTAGATTCTAGGATCACTATAGGACTTTCTTGGTTGTAACACAGGCTCAGGGTCAGGTGTGGTACATATGGGTACATTTAGTGTGTTTTTGCCCTCGTTGACATTACATTTAAGCTTTCAAACTCTTTTTGCCCTATTTTCGACATCCTACCGTTTTATCTTCTTTCCCTTGATTTTCTTCAATCATGGATGTGACTTTAGACTTTGCTGCTCTTTTTTTTTTGTCATTTTATTCTTTTCTGTAGCTTTCAACCAGTCACATCCTTTCCTCTCTTTTCTTTTTCTCTCTTTCAACATTAAACTCTTTTCATAACCATTTTTTTTGGCTTCCTCTTTCATAGCCACCCTCAACTTATGGATTTTCCATTGGTTGAGGTACACAATACCCGATGTCGGATCAGGGCAAAGATTGAAGTTACCTTTTACATCAGCCACCCTCAACTTAGGCTTTTGGCCTAAGTCGAGGTGCACATGTCCAAGGAGGGACCGTGGCCAACATAGTATATTATGGAAAGGTGAGTTATGGGTTTAGAAAGAAACGGTCTAATTTAGGCTCAAAGCATTTGGATCAATGGGAACATTTATTTCATTTGGTTGGATTCTTCTTTTAGGCAATTTGTGGACTTATCAGAACAAGGGCCTATGATCACTTCCTATCCTCTAGAGTAAATTGTCTTAGCAGGACTAATCAAGTAAGTTCTAGATTGGCACAAAAACTTTTTGAACAATCAACTATTCTCACACACTCTTGGCACATAGTTTCATTATCAGATTATTAGATTTCCCAGTTCAAGTTTTAGGTTACATCATGCCATCTAGTGGGTTCATGACTATGTCATACTCAGAGCCAACACATTCAACTTATCACAGCTTATCAATTTTAGCACACATCACAAAATATGACAGGTATCATTTTTCATGGCATCATGCTTCATTCTTTTTTCTTCTACACATACGATCCTAACACATGCCGGTTCAACAGAAAGTGAATAGTCTCTTGAGGGAAAAAGAACACAGGCAAGAAAACTCCCAAGAGAGGATTATGAGTTGGGTTGCTCAAAATTCACCCGATCACTCACAATCCATTTACCCAACCCTCACCAGAATAAGGTGCAATTGTCCCCAATGCACAAAAATATAGTAAAAGGTAATGGATTTGGGGAAAGCAAACCTGTGGCACATAGCGCCGACGAAGCATCAACAAGCGAGTGGGTCCGGTTTCCCGAAGCTTGCTAAATCAAGACTCAGGTCACCCTTAGTAGTGCCCGCATCAACAAGGACAACACCATCAGTAGTGCTATCTGCCACTCTAGTTACATTATCAGTGGTGCTCATATCAATCGCCACAGTAGGCCTAACCTACGACATGGGCATAGAACTTGACGCCCCAGCAACCATCTCACGGGCCCTCTGTTGCCTCAGTTGCTTATCTATTATAGAGTCTTTCCGTGCCTTCTTCTCCTGCCTGCACTGCATTTTGCTAGACTATTCCTTCTCCGTGAGCTCAGTTTTGTGACTCGATCGGTGCCTCTTACCGCGGGCACGTGCATGATGCTCCTCCGCATCATCTCCATTGAATAGTGCACCCAGGACTATATTATCGCCTAATGCGGAGGGTGCAGCCTGTGGTTCAACAGCTGGTGTGGCTAGGATGGCATTTACATCGGCCCAGAGACTAGCTAGCTTGGTTCGGAAAAAGGACATATCATTCGTAGGAGCTGGCCTTTCTAGAACTCTCAAATCGAAGGCATCGAGCCGCTTATGGACTACTTGGACCTTTTGGTCCATTTTTTCCTCCATTCTTTTTTCTACTCTCTCTTCAGACTCAGCAATCAACTTTCGCATCCAGTGCTTAATGTGGTGCATCAAGGTAGCCATCGGAGCTTCTAACTTCTGGACTCGGGCCATTGGTATAACATTGACTCCCGAAGGCGGGGTGGCTCTAGATGAGCTGGGGGCCTAACTAGCGGCCTGAGAAAATTAGGATGGAGCATCATCAGTGTGGGCTGGAAGGACAGGCTCATCACCCTGTATCTGCTCCACAGTATCTACTAAATCAGTACCCATTGGCACATCGATCCTCGGCCCTATGCGAGGTGCTGCCACAATAGCCTTTTCCAAAATCAGGCCAATATCTAAGGTCCCCGTAGGGTGATTCAACGTATCACAGTGCCAGAGCGGCACTCCAGAGTCCCTGCACAATTGGAAAATCAAACATGGAAATGGGTAAGTAGTGGAGGTCTTGAATGCCCTCTCGTGAATCTCTGCCAGAAGCATGAGGGCGAAGTCGATCTCCAAGCCTGCTACTAATGCTGCAACTATGACGGCTTTGTCCCATGTAAGTTGGTTGTCAGCTTTTGTAGGTGACACCATGTTACGCTCCAATAACAAAAAAAACATGGCCACCAAAGTGAAGGTGGCCTTCCGAATACCCAAACATGGTGAGCTAACCCACTCCGCATGCTCTTCATCTGCAACTATAAGCCTGGACAACCACAGTAAGACAACCTCCCTCTGTTCGCCAATACGTATGAAGGCTCCACTCCTCACAACATCCCATCTGTAATCAAATTTGGCGTGTTGACAGCCTAAGTGTGATCAGGACCAGAGCCATAGAGGAACCGGCTAATGGTGGTATGCAATATGTCTACTGAAAAACCTCAAACCATAGTAGAAGTGATAGGGTCCTGATTGTGGGCTTGGACCTCTTGTTAATCGAACCTCGGAGAGTGGCAGCATAGGAGGCATAGAACTCCCGCACAATCTCGTCACTATAAGTCCTACGGTCTCGAGCCATCCAGTCACACTTGTGAAGTTTAAAAAGCCGGTGGATGTCGGGGACAGTGTGCAAGCTCCCAGTGAGGACTCTGCACTCCTTTGTAATAAGTCGGGCATCTTTTCTTTTGTCATTCTTCATCTTGGCATCCCGATAAATTTGCCATTGGCCCTCTACACACCATTTATTTGGCTCGCCGACCACTGGAGTAGGATCATTATTCTGTGGTGCTGGTACTTACTCCGAGCTAGTGGCCTCATCAGACAAGGCTGCTTGATCATTTTCACCAGACCCTATGGCTGATTTAGCACTGGACCCTACAACATGGGTAGATTTGGACCCTGAAGCATGGCTAGGCTCAGAGCCCGAAGCCTGGGTAGACTCGGATCCGGACATAGATCCATCCTTTGAACTGGAAGCAGCTCTAGTTGGTGACCCGATCAGTGTGTGCTCCTCATAAGATTCGGAGACAGTGACTACGTCTGGAATCACCTTCTGGGGTGCCTCTGGTGACTCGGTGTGCAGTCGTAGAGGTCCTTGTGTTGGGAGGAACATATGCTGGATCCTTCTCCACATCGATATCTTCATCGATTCACCGAAAGCTGGGGCCAATAGATTTTGACTTGCCCTATATTGTATAGGTGACTCGCTTCTTGGGTGCCATCGTACCTGTGGAAAAGTTATTAGTTCCAGACTAACTAACAACATTCTAGAAATAATTTTAGAACTAAAAACGAATACCAGGAAAAACCAAAAAATAATAATTTTAAGACAGTGGCTACAGTGGTCATCTACGGTGGAGATCTACAGTCCGTAGACTGATCTATGGCCCGTGGATCCCTTCCGTGGATCACAGAACCAACAATATTGTTTACAGAGGAAAACCACGGATGTATAGAATGGTCCATAGATTGATATATGTACCGTAGTTTACATTCGTGATTTCACACTTGGTAAAACTTTCACGTGCATCCATCGATGGATCTGATCTATGGTTCGTAGATTGATATACGGTCCGTAGATGGGATCTCGTGTAAGTGATCTATGGCAAATTTCAGACATTCCTTATTTTCGATCACACATATTGGACCATTTTCAACACTATCCTAGTCTCACAATGCATTTCAACATTTAATCATGCTAGTTCTTCATTCTAACGGTTCCATTTACTCAATTTGATCAATTTTTCATCCAAGATTCGGAACCCTAAATCAAAACTTACATATAGACTAGCATTTAGATAGGTTTCACACTATCAAGGCAACACAATCACAATCTATCGTCCCAAGGGTTTTTAGTACTTAAATTTTAGCATGCAATTACATATACTTAATTACCCAAGGTCAAGACCCGACTCCCGACTTTCTATATTCAATCTATGAACCGAAATTCAAAGTGAGGGGAAAGTCTATTACCTTACAAGCAACGAGGAGTGGGGTGATTGCGTGACGACACTAAGCTTTGCAAGACCAAAGAATCACCTTTTCGTTACTAACACGAACACCGGACCTTTTTGTGGAATATGGAATGAGTGATGTGTGGAATGGAAAGGAATCGTGGGAATTATGGGGGAATGGAAGGGATGATTTTGTGGGGGTGTTATGAGTGATTTAGGGGCGGTAAGTGTTTGAAACGGTTGGAGAGTGAATGGACGGAAGTTGGAATGATTTTAAAATTAAGGGATTTTTAAATAGGGGGTTCCGGGTCGGGTCAGATAGAATTAGGGTTTGGATCCACGAGACCCATCTACGATCCATGGATTGATCTACGGTCCATATAGTGGGACCGTAGATGACACTATAACTTAAAAAATATCAGAGCTTACCTGGGATCTACGGACACCATTTATGGTCCGTGGATTGAACCACAGACTGTAGATAGGGTCCGTAGACCTCTGGACCAGACCTTTTGTCTGCATATTTTTTTTCGCCCCTGAATATGTAGCAACCATTAGGCCATTCTTTTTATGTTTTCTGGACATTATTTTGCCACGGACCCTATGCTAGTTCTAGCCAACACTAGTATAAAACTAAAACACATATCTAAATTTATACAGAGACACAATTAAACCAAGAAAACTACTAGATGAAAAACAATAACCTATCGTTGGCTAGATTGTACATCTTGGGTTGCCTCCCAAGCAGAGATTTAACGTCGCGGCACGACGTAGGTCTCTTGATTACTCAGAATTCATCAAGATGGTAGGCCTCAACCACTTCCTGCACACTTTCAGCATTTCCCAGATAGATCTTGATCATTTGCCCGTTTACCATGAACCTTGATCCTTCACTATTCATGCTCAACCGCTCCATGGGGGAGCACTTTTGTGAGAAAAAATGGCCCAGTCCATTTGGACTTGAGTTTATCTGGAAACAAATGTAACCTAGAGTTCAATAGAAGCACAAGATCACCCACCACAAATTCTCTCTTTTCAATTCTTTGATCATGATACCTCTTCATCTTCTCTTTGTACAAGGCTGAACTTTCATAAGCTTTTAGGCGAAACTCATCAAGAATATTCAAGTCATTCATTCTTTGATTAGATGCGGCTACCCCATCCAAATTTAGCTTCTTCATTGCTTACACCTCCTAATGTTCTAGCTCTACCGGTAAATGACAAGACTTCCCATATACAAGTTGGTAAGGAGACATACCTATGGGGGTCTTGTATGCAGTGCGATAGGCCCATAGAGCATCATCAAGCTTCCTTGACCAATCTGTTCTATTAGCATTCACAGTCTTCGCCAAAATCTATTTGATCTCTCTATTGGACACTTCAACTAGCCCGCTAGTCTGTGGATGGTAAGGAGTGGTAACATTGTGGCGGACACCATACTTTTAAAGTAGCGTCTTGAACAATTTATTACAAAAGTGGGAACCTCCACCACTAATGATCGCCCTCGGGGTACCAAATCTGGAGAAGATATTCTTTTTCAAAAATGCGGTGACACTTTTACCTTCATTGTTGGGGAGCGCCATTACTTCCACCCACTTCGATACATAATCAACCGCAACAAGAATATACTTCATCCCATGTGAACTCACAAATGGACCCATAAAGTCAATGCCCCATACATCAAACAACTCTATCACCAATATAGGATTCATAGGATTCTCTTGCCTCTTTGAAATCCCTCCTGCTCTTTGGCAACGATCACAAGACTTGGCCAAATCATGATCATCTTGGTGGATGGTAGGCCAATAGTACCCACACTGCAAAATCTTATGCGTAGCCCGAATACCATTATGATGCCAACCAACAGGCGATGAATGCCATGCTTCAAGTATACTCATCATCTCAACCTCGGGCACACACCGACGAATAATCCCATCAGCACAACTACGGCTCATCCCAAAGGAATTTCTTCACATCATGCATAAACTTTCTCCTTTGGTGAAAAGACAAGTCCGGGGGCACCAACTTGCATGCCAAATAATTAGCAAAGTCTGCAAAGCAGGGAATCAGATCATGAGAAGCAGCCAACACCTGTTCATCTGGAAAAGTGTCATTAATTTCAGCCCTATCACCAAGCTTTAGCATAGCCTCTTCCTCTAATTTGGACAAGTGATCGGCAACTTGATTTTCGGTCCCCTTTCTATCTTTTACCACAAAATCAAACTCTTGCAGCAATAATACCCATCTGATCAACCTCAGTTTTGCATCCTTCTTGACCATCAAATACCTCATTGCAGAATGGTCAGTGTGCACTTGACCTTAGTACCAAGAAGGTAGAATAAAAAATTTTCAAATGCGAAAACAACCGCAAGAAGCACTTGTTCAGTCACGGTATAATTGTTTTGGGCCACATTTAGAACTCTCCTAGCATAGAAAATAGGATGGAGAATTTTCTCTCGCCTCTATCCTAACACCACACCAAGCGCTACTCCACTCGCATCACACATTATCTCAAATGGTTGTCCCCAATCCGGTTAAATAATGATAGGTGTAGTAGCTAACTACTCCTTCAACTCTCCAAATGCTCTTAGACAAGCATCATCAAAATGGAACTTACACTCCTTCTCGAGCAGTTTGTACAAAGGATGTGCAATTTTTGAAAAATATTTGATGAACCTCCTATAAAAACCTGCATGCCCAAGAAAACTTCTAACATCTTTTTTAGAGATAGGTGGAGGAAGCTTTTCTATTAACTCTACTTTTGCTAGTTTAACCTCAATACCTTTCTCAGAAATCTGATGACCCAAAACTATTCCTTCTTTCACCATAAAGTTACACTTCTCCCAATTTAGCACCAGATTACAATCTTCACACCTTTTAAGTACCTCGGCCAAATGATCCAGACAACGATCAAAAGAATCACCTACTATAGAGAAATCATTCATAGATACCTCAATAGTATCCTCCACCATGTTAGAGAATATCGACATCATACAATGCTGGAAGGTCGCTGGAGCATTGCACAACCCAAAGGGCATCCGTTTGAAGGCAAAAGTTCCATAAGGCGAAGTGAAGATGGTCTTCTATTTGTCCTCCGGAGCTATAGAAATCTGAATGTAGCCCGAATAACCATCAAGAAAACAATACCAACCCTTACCAACAAGTCTATCCAATATCTGATCAATGAATGGCATGGGGAAATGGTCCTTTTCTGTCGAAGCGTTTAACTTCTGGTAGTCCATGCAGACTCTCCATCCAGTCACGGGCCGCATCGGAACAAGCTCGTTTCTCTCATTAGGAACCATAGTAATCCCACATTTCTTGGGCACACATTGAACAGGACAAACCCAACTACTATCTGCAATGGGATAAATAACTCTGGCATCCAACCACTTGATGATCTTCTTTTTAACTACCTCTTGCATAGGTGGATTTAGTCTTCTCTGGTGCTCGATACTAGGCTTGTGATCTAGCATGAGTTGGATTCTGTGAGATCAAATACCGGGAGGGATCCCAATAATATCTGCAATAGTCCACCCAATAGCTCGCTTGAACCTCTTTAGCACAGTCACTAAGCACTCTACTCGTCTCGCATTTAAATCTGCCACAATGATGACCGGCAAAGTATTATCTTAGTGTTTTTGGCTTGCTCGAGAGGGAGGTCGTAAAACTAAGACTACTAAATTGATAGCCGGTGGTATTGCGTCGACATTGGTTCAACTTGAGAGAGTGAATCCTAGTCCTTCTCCCACACATTTAGCTCGAAAGAGTGAATGGGCTAAGGCGGAGACTGTGTTTAATGTGGCAACTCGGTGTTCGAGAGAAACCGAGTTGATTCGGGGTAAGTTGCTAGAGAGAGAATTTACCCCAACTGTAGTCTAGCCTAGTCATAAATGTTGAACAATTTACTATCAAAAGCATCTACCCGATAGTCTAGTTTAACCCGTATTCCTATCACATCCCAAGAATCCCATCTCCATATCTCGTTTCCTTGTATTTTTTGTCTTTTTAGTTATTAATTAATTCAAACCCCCATTGATAACTGACGCTTGCATCACTCCTTAGATTTACTATGTTTTTATTCGTTAATATTTACAGCTATGACTAATTAGAACTTAATTTTATTTCAATATTTATCCTCAAAACCACTCCCAGTGGGAACGATCCCAAATCTTAGTTGGGTTATATCACTACACGCGATCGATTGGCACTTGAACCGAAATAGTGTGACTTGATTACGTCGAACATCACACTCCTTGTGCCTTAGTTACCCCTTGTTCCAGTGGTTCAACATTCCGTCTAGCCGGAGGACCTCTGACAGCTCTTCGTAGAGGCATGGTTAACTAAAAAACACATGCAAGTATGAATTAAAAAGAAACTTTTTAGAGATCAAACTCTAACGCACGAGATGAGTGTGAAGGAAGTAAGATAATTTCCTAAGTGTTGCAGCTTCTTAATTATAGATGTGGCGTGCTTTACACCGATAACTAGGACTCTACAAACACGGCTTCATAGACTCCCTAGGACTCTTGAACTCTGTGCTCTGATACCATGTTTGTCACTCCCCGAGCCTACACCCTGGGTGGGACTGTCATTCGAGAACCATTGCTGGAACAAGTGAAACCTTGGCGTAGCGTACTTCATCATCGAAAGTCTTAAACAACATAAATAGTCTCAAAGGATAACTCATGGAAATGTCTTTAAGAAATATTAAACTTAGCCAAAATGGCAACTCAAGTCTCAACCATTAAAACAGGAAATAGAAAACTCAAGAACTAACATCTGACTGTCTATGAAGCCTCTAAACAACTAAGATGGATGTCGAGACAAGACCCATGACATCCTATTGAAACTAAAACTACTAAAAGCAATAAAAGGGATCCTTCGGAAGCAAGGAGGGTCACCAACAAGTCTGGAGCTCAACTAGAATCAACGATGCACTGGATGTTGATCCTGGTTATTTGTATCATAGCTAAAAACATTTACCAATAAAAACATGGTTTAAATTAGAGGTTACACAAGTTTCAAATATCAGAGGGATTTAGTTTCACTTATCATCTAAAACAACAAATAATACGAAAATAACAATTATGGAGATGGGATTCTTGGGATGTGCCTGGATTATGGGAAAAGATAGACAGTCGAGTAATTGCAATCAATAGTAAATAGCTGTAAATTAGTGATTAAGCTAGACTTTAGTGGGGATAAACTTTCTCTCGAACAATTTACCCCGTATCAAATTGGTTTCTCTCGAACACCAATAAGCAGCAATTAAGCACAACCTTCACTTTAGTCCATTCACTCTCTCGAGCTGAATGTGCGGAAAAAGGTTTAGGGTTCACTCTCTCGAGCTGAAACCATAACAACCCGATACCCACAAATCATCTATTCAGTAATTTTTGTTTTAAAACCTCTCTCTCGAGTAAGTAAAAAACACAAAGTGAAGATTGTATTTTCAACTACAACCCACTAAATTCAACCACAATCACTGAAGGAAAACACCTTTAAACAACAATTACACTATCAATTAACAATACCTAACAATTATATCAACCCATAATCACAAAATCACACCCCATGAGTTGGGGTTTTAGCTAGACATCATAAAAAGGTAAAAATCGATACAAAGTTGTGTTTCCATCAATTGGGTAGAATTGATAAAGTCTTTACAAAGGTCTAAGATGAAGAATCTTCAACACCTACTTCCAATTTCTTAGAAATGGAAATATTGTCTCCAAAAATTAAGTTCTAAGCTTTAAACTTCAAAAACTGAATAATACTCAAAATTACTGAATGTTAGATACTAAACTAAGGATTTAAAAATATATTTATAGTTGTAAAAAATGTGCTGCGAAGGACCATCGGCGCAGTAAGTTGGGATTGCCGATCCACCTGGCGATCCGCCCTTTGTTCAATTCCATCCCTTATTGCCTTGGCCTTCAGTATCTTCAAGTTCTGTAACTTTGCGTTTTATGGCACTGCATCGTGGAACCGTTCGGCGACTCACCGACTACTCCTTTCTATCACCGACTTGATTTTCTCCTTCAGGGCTTGGCACACTTGAACATTTGACAAGACCATGGCCATTCAGCGACTCACCCAATGGTTTAGGCGATCCTCAGGCCTTCTTTTCTTTGCTCTTTCGGCTGCTTTGTTCCTTTTTACTCAATAGTGTCCATGCTTTCTTCCTCAATCCAAATACCTGAAATTCAAGGATTTTCATCAGTTATTGGCACAAAATATGCATTTGCAGACACTAAATCTATCAAAATAAAGCCCTAAATGAGTCCAAATCATGGACTCATCAGACACGGTACATTTATGAGTGAGAGGCTATAGGACGTTAGGAAGTTTCACTTTTTCATTTTTTGAAGTCGTGCCTTAGAGATTAACTCTATAAGTGTCATTTTCCTAATCCATCTTTTATGTTTATAGGATATGAATACAAGAAGGATGCCCACAAGGAGAGTGGAAGAGGAGATTGTAGATGAGGGAGTTCCTCCCCAAGATCCTCAAGGTGACCAAGTTCCGGTTGATGCCCCAACCATGATCAATGAAGAAGTTAGGTCGGCTCTTTAGATGATGGATCAAGCCATAACTACTCTAGTTCAAGCCATGATGGCTCAAGCTACTAGGGGTGTTGAGGCTAATGTGAACCCCGATGTAAGTACTATGGCTTCTATGTTGAGGGACTTTCTGAGGATGAATCCTCTAGTTTTTAGGTTCCAAGGTGGGAGACGATCCCAAGAGTTTTTGGATGAGGTGTATAAGGTTGTTAATGCTATGGGGGTGACTTTAATAGAAAAAAATAGAACTTTCCTTCTATCAATTGAAGGACATTGCCCAAATTTTGTTTACTCAATGGAAAAGCAATAGGCCTATAAGAGCGGGTCCTATAGAATGGAGGAGTTTAAGAAAGTGTTCCTTGGTAGGTACTTTCCCCATGAGAAGAGAGAGGTTAAGGTGGAGGAGTTTATCAACCGTAGGCAAGGTAACATGAGTGTCCAAGAGTACTCCTTGAAATTTACCCAATTGTCTAAGTATGCTCCATCTTTAGTGTCTAACCCTAGAGATGAGATGAGTAGGTTTGTTACGGGGATATCCGACCTAGTTGAGGAAGATTTCCATATGGCGATGCTCCATAATGACATGAACATTTCTAGACTTATGGTGTATGCTCAATCTATTGACGAGTCCAAACTTAAGAGGAAGAATAGGGAGTTGAAACGGTCTAGGCCTGATGAGCAAGGTTAACCTAGGTTCAAAAAGAGAGCTCTAAACCAAGATTCTGCAAGAACTCCTAAGGTTAACCAAGAGAAAAGTGGTGGACCTCCATTTTAAAAACCTATTTGCAACATTTGTGGAAAAAGGAATTATGGGAAATGCCTAGCTGGTACTAATGGGTGCTACGGTTGTAGGAAGAATTATCACCAAGTGAGAGATATCCCTACTCTTGTGGCCAAAGGAAGGGAGGCTAAGCAAGATTCTCTTAGTGGCCCGGATCTTGATACTCCCAAGAGGAATCATTTCTATGTGCTTCAAACTAACAAGGAAAAAGGAGCTAATCTGGATGAAGGCACCGGTATGTCATACTTCCTTATAGTTGAGAATGTTTTATTAAGGTTCCGATGTTATTTCCATGTTTGCTTTAGAATGGGTTTACTCTTAAAGGGGAGATGGTATGTTGAATAGTATGATTGTTGGGAGTTCTGATATCCTTATCACTTTCTTCTATTCCTATTGAAGCTTGAGACCAAGAGTTCCTTGTAGCTTGTTTTATGTTTTGGAGTCATGTGTGAAAATGTGTTTCCATGATCTCCTTATGTTATGCATATTTTGATAAAATTTATGTTTATATGTGAAGATGAGTTTTCATGATTGTGTTCCTACTGTTGATGGGCATCTATAATGAGTTGCCTAAATGCTTCATGAGTTGACTTGTTGAGCATGTTTAAATGTGTCTTTGAGAAGAGTGTCATAATTTGCCTTATGATGTTGTATTGAGCATCATGTGAGTTGGAGAAGGAAATTCCTCCAACGAAATGAGAAATGTGTTGCTTTTGTGCATAATGAGTTTGTAGATATAGTTCCTACTTCCTTGTATTGCATTGAGCTTATTGATGTGGAGTTGAAGTTTCCTCCTGTGATTGTGTGCATTATATTAATGTGTCATGCATGATGGGCTGCTAGTCTTCAGTCGTTATTCCTTGAAGTGTTTAAAGTGTCATTCGAGGATGAATGTTTCAAAGAGGGGTAGAATGTAACGACTTGGAAAATTATAGATTAAACTAGAGCCTAAACGTGAGGGTTAACGTCAAGGGTTAAGCACATAAGCTAAGGGTTTTTGGCGTAGGCCATGGTTAGGGATCCTAGGCTACCTAAAACTAGACCTACCTACTCCCTACCAAGACCACGAGGGTCTTCACAACCCATGGTGGCAGCCATGAGTCGTGGTGCCACCCGTGGTTGGCTAGGCAGTGTGCCCTAGAAAGGTGCAAAGCCAAGGTTCCCTTTCACGAGCTACTTCATGGCTTGTGGTCATGACCACGGGCCATGGGAAGGCTCGTGGGGTTGCCTCGGTCTTATGGTAGAATGTCTTTTTAAATGTAGCTACTAGTGAAGGGACCACGGGCATCACCACATGTCGTGGTGCCCTTGACGAGGCGTAGAGGTGGTCGTGAAGACCACTTAGGTGCAATGCGAGGCAAGGCTTCAAAGCCTAGCCACTACCTTAAGGTCACGATCAGCTCCACAACTTGTGGTATTGACCACGGATCGTAGGATCTCTCGTGAACTTGCCTTAGGCCCTTGAAGGCTTGGCATGTTGAGGAAGGCTACTACCTAAGGGACCACGGGTGCCATCACGAGCCGTGGTCCCCTTCACGACCCGTCCAAGTGGGCGTGGTCCCTGACGGGGCTGCCTTAGTTGAGGGGTTTTAAGTAATTTTATTTTAATTAATTATTAGGCGGGGTTGCTTTTAATTGTTTTATATCACTAGTATATATAGTTTTAAGTCTTAAAACAAGTCATTTACTACTTATTTCTCCAAAACCCAAATCAAATCAAAAGAGTTCCTCCTTTCAAAAAATTCTCTCTCTAAAAGTTCCCAAACAAGAAGAAGAAGAAGTGGGAGCTAGGGTTGTGGATTCAAGGTCTTCTTCCTCAAATTTCTTTTGGATTCACAAGCAAGGTATGGTGATCCTTCAACTAGGGGTGGCTTTAACCCCTAGAGTCCATTCAAAATTATATTTAAAAGTTCTCAGGTTTCTTAAAAACGTAGGGTTTTACTCTAACTCATGGGTTCCTTCTTCAAACGTTTTCAAATGGTTATGAATGAAAAATTATGGTTGTATTAGTGTGTCATTGATGATTTATGATGAAAATACTATAAGAACCCATGAATTTCCTCAATTCCTAAATTGTGCCTTTATGAAGTGGGTTTGTTGATTATGAAAGCATGTAAATAGAAATTTGTCTAAATTGCTATGGGTTATTGAATTTTATCATTATCCATGCCTTAATTCTAGTAAATTGTTGGTGTGTTGGTGATTTGAGATTCAAGGCCCTGAAGGGCATATTATGAGGAAATGAAGTATTATTGTGATTTCTTCTATATGAATGTGAATCTAATGAAGTTAATATGATCATGTCTTGAATGGATTTGTGTTATTATTGAAAGGCTATTTCTCAATTTGACACTCATGAATGTGATGATGGAATGTGAAAGGTTCTTCATGGTAATGTATATCTTGAATTAGTAGGCTTATGCATCCTTTTCTTGTATAAATGAATGTATTGTTGATTGTTGAATCTTGGATCGGAAGGCTAGTGGTACCCTTCCACACATGTTAATAATGAACCTTGGGATCGGTAGGCTTATGGCACCCTTCCATTAAAGAAGTTAATGAACTTTGGGATCGGTATGTTTATGGCACCCTTCCATGAATGTTAATGATGAACCTTGAATCAGTAGGTTTATGGGGCCCTTTCATGATGATTCAATGAGCTTTCCTAAAGTACTTTGAATCGGTTGGCTTATGGCGCCCTTTCATGTGCTAATGAATTTACTTTGGGACGGTAGGCCAATGGTACTCTCCCAGGTGTAATAATGTTAAAGTAATGAAATACTCTATGGGAATGGATGCTAAACACGGAGTGGATTTGGTTAGATGGAGACTCTTCCGATGTTTAGGTCGGTTTCAATGATCATCTTCCTTATCTCATAAACTATGTGCCCACACAGGTCTAGATAGTGGATCCACCTAAGCTAAATGTAGCTAGTTCTACCTTAGGCAAGTAGGACACCTCTTTACGGTGTGGGGTTATATGGCACCGAATTCCATGGTTAGCTCTCATGGTCGATGTCGGTTAATTCTTATTCCCATCATGTGAGATGTGCATTATGGTTTCTTGAGATGTTCTAGGAAGTGTGGGTAGTAGTATGGGATGCCATCCATGCATTGCACGAGTAGGCTTTGAGAGGTTCATATTGAGTTCTCTAATGTATAAATGACTAATGAAGAATGTTGACTTAAATGTCTAATGTGGTGCTGCATGCTATACTTGGGTTGTATTATGAGTTATTTTCCCTTGTCATGACATATAAAATGTTTATGTCTCTTATGTATGATTATTGTGTAAAGATGGAAAGGATCAATGGTAAGTTCACTTTTGGTGGCCTTGATGTGGTACCTAGTGTGTATGGTGGTATGGGACACTATTCATACATTGCACAAGGTATGACTTGGGGTTACTTGAGGTGGTAGCTTAATGTAATGAAATGTCTTACATGTTGATTATGTTCTAATGTGATGTTATGACTTATATGAAGATTATACTTGTATTTTATGTCTATTATACTAATGTACATGATATTTCTAAAAAGTGGTATAATGCTTGGTTTCCAACCAAAATGTCCCTTTTAAAGAATATTTTTGCATGGTCATCATACTTAGTACATTTTTGGGTGCTAACCCGTATTTCTCTTATTTTACTACAAGTGTAGGTTCCGCCAAGTGAGTTGCTTCTCTCTAGTTCAAGTGCTTGGAGTGAGATCCCTCCAAGGCTAAGTGGTATGTCCTTATAGATCTACGACAAGTACTTTTAGATGTTTCTTTCTTTCATGTAATAGACATTTGTTAGTCTTTCGATTGTAAAGGGTTGTGACCCTATTTTATTTTCATGATATTGTTTAGATGGCCATGTTAGACAATAGACTTCTGCTGTCTTTTTAAATGAAGTTTTGATGTCATAGATGTAAATGAGTTTTAAATTCGGCACTATTTCTATATATTAAATGTTATGAATGCTATGAGGCTTGTATGAGGCTCTTCGGAGTCTTGTACGTTGTGTCGCATCTAGGGGGTAACCCCGGGTCGTGACACTAGCGCTCTTAGAGGTGCGGGGCGCCAACCCTTGAATTTCTGAGGCTGGGGTGGCGCGCTCTAGCTGGCGCGGCGCCCCAGAGCCCAAACTTCAGAGACCCCTTCTTGGGTCTTTGAAAGGGGCGGCGCCCCATGCCTCTACCAAGGCGCACTCCGACTTTTCTCCTTCGTTTTTCATCTCTAAACCCATATTTCAACTTGGTTCTTTCCCCAAATACTAATAATCAACTATACAATCAATATATGAAAGATTCTAATCGAATTCACACCTAAAAGCATTGATTCGGATCAAACAACTCCTCAACAATTTCAACGAATCAAGAATTCAATAGAACTTCAACAAACCCATCAAGAACTCAATTTAAAAACTTTCAAGAACTTAAATTAGCTGATGGAAATCATGATTTGGTGCATGGGTGAACTAACCCAACGCTATGTGGTCTCACATACCTCGTAGGATTAAATCCTTGGCGAAATCCACAACCAAATTGTACGATCTTGACGAATCTTACCTTTTCTTTTTGTTTCTCTTCTTTTCTCCTTTCTCCAATCCCTAGCGTAAATTTCATATTTTCTAAACTGACAAAATTCTGATTTGACCCCAATTAAACTCCTAAAAATGGATTAAAATAATTGGGAAAGGAAAAGACTAAAATACCCTTCAAAAATCCTATTTAGACTTTCCTTAATTGAATAACTCAACTTCAAATGGGCATATCTCACTCATACAAACTCGAAATTCAGTAAACTAGGCGGCGTCAAAAAGATTATTCCAAGATCTTTCCTACGATATCTGGAAGCACACCGAACTACTCATCAGTTAGGAGTTATGGTCATTTGAAATTGACCCAAAACTCAAACTTAACATAACTTAACGAATTTTTCTAGATATTCATTCTTTTTAAAAACAACTCTTTCTAATTCTAGCTCTTTCTAGTTCTTTCAATTAGCGAGGTGTTACATAAATTACATATAATATTATGTTACAATCATACCGATGACATTTCCAATTCCCATTTTAGATTGTGAACGAAAAACCTTACACTTATAAGAACCAATGATTTAATCCTCTATGTATAAGCTAAAACTCCATACATTAAATCATCTACTATATAAGTACACATACACCATAAACGAATAAATGATCTTTTGAAAATGAATAAATATTTATTCTATAATAAATACTATATCTAAACACATGGTTAATAGTATATATCCCAAAAATCTCTCACTTAGACTTTTAACCATCACGATTATTATAATGTACTATATCTAAATGCATGGTTAATAGTATATACCCTAACAATCTCTAACTAAGATATTTAATCTTGAAATTTGTTAGCATACTATTTCTTAACTCATGATTAATAGTATTTACCCTAACAATCTCCCACTTAGACTGTTAACAATGCATTAACAACGTTCACAGATATTCCTTTTATATTTCTTTTCAGAAGAATCTTACTAAGTGTATTCGTATGCAACTTTGTCTAGTAGTGCTCCGTTCTAACTTATCGATTTTGTATTAGATCTTCAGAGGCCCTATCATGAAACCCTTCAAAGTTTACATCTTTTCAGGATTTCTATCATGAAACTCTTCTTAAACATAAAAAACCAATCAATCTTCATTATGATTCTCCCACTATGACTAAGTACTACTACAATAGTCACACTTTCATGTTCTTTGGTGTTACTATTTTCCTCAAAACCTTTTGGCATTGAAATATTAACAATTTTTTCATGTAGTATTTTTTAATTTGCTCAACATCAGTCCCACTACTTAAGGTACTATCTTTCTTATGTCTAGTAATGTTTCTCCCACTACTTAAATGCAATGGAACGTCAATTATGACATACCGAATAGATGTTCTCGAGTATCTGTATTTACAAGTGACTGATTTGTTATATTTTTTTTAGTTCCTGTAAAACTAGTTTACTTCTAGTGTAATACCCTAGATTCGAGAAAGAACAAAATCTCAGATTTTTAGAAGTTGCTGGTGCCACCAATGGAGGCCACTTACGGACCGCAGGTGCAACCATGGACCATAGGTGGGGTCCGTGGTTTGACACCTCAACTCCCCAGAAATTTCAGAAAAAGGCATGACCCACGGCAAGACCTACGGACCATAGGTCAGATCACGGTCCATGGATCGTTACCCTCAAATCCCAATCTCTGAAGACAATTGACGACTGACAGGACAAACCGTCATTCAGTCCATTGTCAGTACTTGAAAGGTATTGAGCATGCAGGATAGAGTAAAGCTGAAATAAACATATAACTGAACAAGCAATAAAGCAAGAGCATAATCTGAATGTGATATAGATACTTAATACTGAGCGAACTGAATGCAAGGACTAATTTATAACATTCTAAGACTGAATACTAACTGTACTGAAATATGGTAAATGCAACGGAGTCTTACTGAACTCTGGGAGCTACTAATAACCGATAATAAAACAACATGAGCTAAATGTGGAGTCCGATGTATACGCCCCATCGAGAGGACCCAATATACCCGGCCAAAGGTAGAGAGGCATGCATGCGTGATCACTAAAATGATCCCCAAAGAGGGGACTTACAACCTACATGGCTTGTAGTTCTGGGACTATATCGGTGACTGATCCTAGTCCAGCTCGGTATAAAGCTACTCCCAATAAATTAACTGATTAACACTTATGACTGAATTACTGTAACATACAAGATATCTCAAAACTGACATGCAAACTGAAAATGCAACATCAATAAACTGATAATGACACATTCAAAAACTGAGGCATGTATATTTGAAATAACGGGACTAGCATATGTAATTCACGAACTAAAGAACTACATAGCTGAGGATCTGAAATTCAAGTAAGAAACCAAGTAATAACATGATAATCTGATTTCGAACATTTAAATAACTAATTCAAGATAATCTGCTGAAGTTCTGGAAACCCTAGGTCTAGTTGATAATAGGGAATCAAGAATCTTACTGAAATCTAGGGACCTAATGGGCGAAAGGAACCCACTAGTGAAATCCCACATACTTGGTGACGAATTCCACCAAGAAATCTTTCAATTTCGGTGCTGGAACTGATGGAATCTTGTTGTGTTCTTGAACTAGGGTTGGCCACCACTTTCTCCTCTTATGCTTCTAAATTTTCTAAGTTTTGATTAATGATCTGACTTAGGTGACTTCTAGTTGTGTTTCTAGGCTAAAACTAATCAAAACCAAGTAATTTAAGGTTAAAACGACGTAGTTTAGGGGTCCAATGAAATAGGAAAAGACCTAAAGACCATTGACTTAAAGCTGCAGACGAGCTGCCCATGGCCTATTTCACGGACCGTTAAAGGGACCATGGACCGTGAAGTCCCTTGTTGTCTTCAGTTGGTCCTGTGGTTCTTAGGACTGGTACACGAGACACTACCATGGCCCGTCTGGAGGACCATGGACCATGAAGGTCACCGTGGTCCTCACTTGGGCTGAGGTTTGGAGGATCAGGATTTAGGGTCCACTGGCTAGGCTTCTACGGACACCCGCACAACCCGTGTGAGGGACCACGGACCGTTAAAGACCTCGTGGTTATCACTTAAGAGTGCGGGTCTAAGGGACTGGCTAGGGGGGCTACTGGCTAAGTCTTTATGGACACTACCACGACCCGTGTGGAGGACCACAGACCATGAAGGTCGTCGTGGTCCTTACTTGTCCTTGAGGGTCTGAGGGCTTAGTCTATGGAGGCTAATGCCTAACTCTTCACGGATGCCACCACGGTCTGTTGTCAAGTCCACAGCCGGTGAAGGTGTCCGTGGTCTGATGTATGGACCTGGTGAAGTTCACGTCAGGATCACGGGAAAGTCAACAAACAGTGGACCCTATCACGGTCTGTCAACCCTGCCGTGATTCATTGGTTCACGTAATTTTTGCAAAAACAATTCTGAGTCTGGTTTTTGATGTGTTACAATATCTCCCCTTTGGGATCATTTGTCTTTGAATGAAGACTAAACTTAGCTGAAATGGAGGGAATGATCTGCAACCCTACCACTAAACACTGAAGGCTGATTTCTGACTGAACTAAGTTCCAAAAACATGCAAATACGCTGAAAATTCAAGTACAAACTGAAGGAACATGATACTAAGACTGATTTCACGCATGAATGACTAAAAGGAAACTGAAGAGGAACTATTACCTCAAGCTGGAATGGATTCAAAAGGAATGAGGTGAGGATACTTGGCTTTCATGGTTGCTTCTGCTTCCCAAGTAGCTCCCTCTACAGATTGACTCCTCCACCAAACCTTGACTGAAGCGACTTCTTTGTTTCTAAACTTTCTAACCTGATGATCAAGAATTTCTACTGGTATATCCTCATAAGAAAGGCTATCTTTCACACCCTCACTCTCTAATGGCAGTACAAATGTTGGATCACCGACACACTTATTCAATAGTGAAATGTGAAAGACCGGATGCACTGCTGCTAAATCTGCTGGCAACTCTATCTCATAAGCCACTTTACCAATCTTCTTCAAGATCCGGTAAGGGCCTACATATCTGGGACTGAGCTTCCCTTTCTTGCCAAATCTCATCACCCCTTATATAGGTGACACTTTTAGGAAAACCCAATCATCAACTTGGAACTCTAGTTCCCTTCTCCTTACATTTGCATAAGATTTATTGTGACTCTGGGATGTCTTAAGTCTATCTCTAATGAGTTGCACTTTCTCCATAGTATCAAGGACTCAATCTGGCCATATCAAGGCTGCTTCACCTACTTCAAATGAACCGACTGGAGATCTACATCACTCCCATACATTGCCTCATAAGATGCAATCGGAAGCTAGAATGGTGATGAGTCCACAAATTGGACTCATTTAGGGCTTTATTTTGATAGAAATAGTGTCCTCGATTACTTATTTTGTGTAAATATCTGACGAAAACTCTTAAGTTTCAGGTATTTGATGTTTTAGTCGAAGCATGGACTCTTAGGTGCAAAAAGGAACAACAAGGTTGAAAATAACGAAGAAGCTGAAGCCTGAGCATCGCCAAGCACCTTTGGCGAATCGCCGAAAGGACAAACTCCGCCCTTTGTTCCAGTATGCAAAGCCTTGAAGGAAGAGGATCAAAAAGGCAATGAAAGGAGCAGTCGACGCTTAGCCAAATAGTTCCGTGAAGCAGTACTATACCGCCTAATGGTCCAGAATGTGAAGATGCTGAAGGCAATAACTAAACGACGATGAGACAGAAGAAGAGCGAGCCGCCAAGTCATTCGACTAACTCGACTAACCTCGCCGAACTATCCGCCAAATCTAATTTCTGATGGCTATAAATACTAAACTTTTTATTAATTTTAGTGAGTTCTGAACCATTATTATTTTCTTAGAAAAGAATAGTACTTTTAAAATATTTTTCTCTCAAGTTTGGAGAGGGTTTTGTGGGAGACTTGAAGAAAGAAGGATTTCAACTTCCCCAAGTTGGAAATGAGTCTTCTCCATTCTTCTTCCTTTTGCTTAAATCAAGGTTTAATTTCTTATACCCATTTGATTTTAGTATCATTTAAGCTGTATTTTGTTATTTCTTGATGTGTGGCTAAAAACCACCATTCTTGGGGTGTGATTTATCAAATATGTGTTGATATTGTTGTTGGGTCTTGCTTGCTAATAGAGTAGATATATTTTAATGGTGATTTCACCTAGTGGTTGTGGTTTAATTTAATAGGTTTGTAGTTGCAAATACAAAACCACCCATGTGGTTTTGGCTTGCCCGAGAGGGAGGTCCCGAACCCAAGACTACTAGAGTGATGGCCTGAGGAGTGGGTCGACATGAGGTTCAGCCCGAGAGGGTGAGCCCTAGTCCCATATCCTAACACTCAACTTGAGAGGGTGAGTGGGGGAAGGCATAGGCTGGTCTTCATGCGGCAAATAGGCGTCTGAGAGGAACCCATTTGAAACAGGGTAAGTTGCTCGAGTGGGAACTTATTTCCATCTAAACCCTAGCCTAGTCACTATTATCTTGCAAATTTCCTATTGAAAGCACGTACCCAATGGTTTATCTCAACTTGTATTGCGGTCATACCCCAAGAACATTTCCCTATACTTGATTTTCTTGTTAATTTTTGCTATTTTTACTACTTGTGACAAAACCCCCATTTGATATTTCACGCTCTGGTGTCACCCCCTTTAATTTAGTATGTTTTTAATCGTTAATGTCTTTAGCTATGACTAATTTGAGCTAAATTTTATTTTTCTATTAATTCTCAAAACCACTCCCTTGGGACACGACCCCAACCTTTAGTTGGGTTACTATACTATCGACGATCGTAGACATTCGAACAATAGGTTAGTGTCGTTGGTCACGATAAGAATCAAAATGGCGCCGCTGCCGGGGAGTGGTGTTAGTTGAGAATTTTTAGATTAATAGAATTTATTTTGTTCTTCTTAGTTGTAGTTTACCAACTTAATTTTTAGTTTTGTTTTGTTGATTGTCTGAACATTTTAGAAAGAATGAGTGTTAACGATAGTAACAGGAGCCAGGTGGGCCATCAGGATGACATCGGCAACCTTAACGATGTCCAAGAGCCCAACATCAGTGACCCACATCTCATGGAAGGAGTTGGAGCCATCCGTCTACCTCCAGCAGAAGGAAATGTGGTGTTCCACATAATGAGCACCATGTTACAACTCTTGCAACTAAAGGGACTTTTCAGTAGATTAGCACATGAGGACCCACAAGAGCATCTCACAAGAGTTGGTTCGATTGAAGCAATTCCCTTTTTCATTGATGGGGAAGGCATGCAAGTGGCTAGCTAAGCTGCCACGTAACTCGATCAGTTCATGGGAGGAGTTGGTCACCGCATTTAATGTGCAATTTTCCTCTCCTTCGAAGATGATGCCTATTCAGGATATCGGGATAGCATCCAAAGCTTCAAGCGTCTGAATGGAGAGCCTCTGCACAAAACTTTGCTCCGGTTTAAGAAATTGGTGCTATAATGCCCAACACATGGTCTACCTGATAATGTGCTCCTTTAATACTTTTATCGGAGTCTAGACTCGGTAAACAAAGGTGTAGCTGACCAACTCTCGCCTGGAGGATTAATGTAGCAACCATATGCAATAGGAGCTCAACTTCTCGATGGCATGACAACCATCACGAGGGCGTGCTACACCCGCGAAGACCAGGTCTCACCGGTCACATTTCAGCTATCCAAGGAGAAAGTTGAGAAAGATAATGAGAGAGACCAAAACATGGCCAAGATCATGACACAACTAGACATTTTATCCAAAAATATCATGGGGACTGGTACCCGTGGTGTCAAAGTTGTGGGAGTCGGGGGTGCAAGTCCTGAGGAGATGAAGTTTGAAGCCATGTATGACGAGAAAGTGAATTTTCTAGCCAACCAAGATGGGGGCTATCGTTCAAACTACCCAAGGCAGGGTGGTAATCAAGGATGGGTTAGAGACGAAGGATGGAAGGATCGAGATCGTGAATGGAGAGACCGCAATCCAAATTGGAAGGATGGGGAGAAGGATAGATACTTGCCTTCCCACGAGCGTCAGAAGCCAAATGATTCGGAAGGTGGTAGGTCTGAGGATATGCTCTCACGTATCCTAAACAAAGTTGAAGGGTCAGAAAAAATGCTAAAAGGTATGAAGGAAGACGTGTCTACCCTCAGCCAGACTGTCACCTCTCATTCAGTTTCGATCAAACAGTTGGAGACCTAAATGGATCATATCTCATCTCATCTCAATCCGAGACAACAAGGGGGTTTGCCTAGTGATACTATGGTTAACCCCAAGAGTGAAGTTTGAAGGTTAACTTGCATCGTCCCGCGACGTTAACTAAGGCGTTGTTTGGGAGGCAGCCCAAAACCATTTACTCGCCTTTTATTATCTTGATAAAATAATAGTGTGCTGTTTGTATAGATTGAGTAAGGAAAGTGCTTGAAAAGATGTATAGAGGCAAGCAACAGTTTAGTTTGGTGGATCACCGACAAGCACAGTGTACCAGATCTCTCCCACTATTTGACGCAATACGTCTTAAAGGTTGAGTCTGTAAAACTCGGCGAAGTATGAATTTTGTAGGCGCGCCAATCGAATTGGCAATCTCGATAAAAACCGCTGATGCACTGCTCACCCGACCTGAAATCTCTGTTATATTCGGCGAGGAAATTAGATATTCGGTGTTGCGCTGAGTGATGGAGCGAAATCGACTAACATCGCTAAAGGAGCAAAAACTGAACGGTCACAAGCCACAGATTTAAAAGTTCCGTTTCATTCACTTTGTCCCTTTTTGCAAACTCACACTCGCACTTTAGTAGTTATATTTCTCGCACTTTTAGAGTATTTTATGCGTCGAATTGTGCTCGAATTACGATCGCATTGTCGCCTAGCAAGCCGGTACTATCTAATTCGGCATCAAAGGTTAGTAATCAAACTTCTCAGTTATTTCATCCAAATTTTTACTCATTTGCATAATTACTGACAGTAAAAAATATATGTTGAGTCTCTGAGTTACTGGGATTGTATATATTATCGATTAAGACGTGATATTATCTGTATGATTTGAAGGACTACGACTTCTCTTTGCTTTTGAGTTGAACTGTTAAGCGGTGGGAATAGAAGTTTCCTTGGGTTTTCATTGAAATTGAGTTATATAAGCATAAGTTGCATTATCTGGGGTTGCGGAGTGAAATTTGAAAGATGGATTGAAACTAGACACGTAGAGCTGATCGGCGAGATAAACAAAATCCGTCGAACAGCTCGGCGGTTCGCCTAACATCCCCATTCCACCTTTAACTGAATACTTTATGTATTGATCGATATGTGATTTTTGGCGGTTAGTTTAATTCGCAAAATGCACTCAGCGACTTGCCAAAGGATCCCTTGCTAACCATTTGTCTGCGCGCTTGTATAAGTTGTACATCACTTTCAACAATTGGCCTAACAGGATGAGTACTTCGCCAACTTGCTTGGCTAAGCGATTCCACACCCAGAAACACTTTTTTTCTCCTGTTTGAATTGCTATCTAACTTATCCTCGAAGTCTTTGTAGTAATGGCTAGATCAAAAGTCATAGGGAGAAATGATCCACCCAAGCACATAAGAGCACGAGAGTTTAAGAAAGATGAAAAGAAAGTAGAGCTAGCCAGACAAAGAAAGTATACCAATGAAGCCAGTGCAAAGAGACAAATTCCCATCGACCCTAATATGCCTTCATGAGCTCGAAGTTTTGTTAATGCAATACTGGCCTTTGGAGCAGCTCAGGAGATAGATCAGATGATTGCAGCTAATCTTCCTGCAGAGGCCACTGCAAAGGCAAACAATGAGGATTAAAACAACAATACTCCAGGGACCATGGTTTTATTTTAGGGAAATGCATCAAATGCCCCGACAAGTAGAGAGACTACACAGACAGGACCTTTCTTTACGTCTTTCTATATCTTATCTTTGTTAAACTCTGGGTAGTGTCATTATGGCCATTTGAGGACAAACGGTCTTATTTGTGGTAGGGTGAGGCCCACCTTGTTTTGCTTGTTTCGAATACTTGTGTTTTGATGTACATTTGGGTCATTTGTTTTTAGTTGTGTTTTTAAAACTGCTTTTTGTGGATGTTTGAGCTCGTGGCTCTCTTTTGTTTTAATTGAAAATGATATTGACCCTTCCAAAATTTTTGAATTGTTCGCACATTTTTGCCACCCCTCGTGAATAGAATGTGGCTGTTCTTTTGCAAAAATTTGAGTCTCGGATTTGATCAACACCAATGACTTGAATAGTTCTCTCAATGGAACGAACATGAATGTAGGGCTACGATGAGGCCAAATGAAGTTGCATAGACAATATCTGAACTCTTTGCATCTCGTTGTGATTAGCCATTTATTGAATTGATTCTGTTGTAATGACCGTTGCACAGTAGCGAAAGTGTGTAGTCTTGTTTGACTTAAGTGTCGATGCCTTGTATGATTAGCTTGCTTTGAAACTTGCATGAATAAACCAAGAATTTGCCCTATTAGTCTGATTGATTTAGAAAGGTGTTCTCTTGAAATGATCTTAGGGAAATTTAACGAGTGTAAGCCAAATTTGACATATACCTCTTTTGTGGCCTACCCGTGAGCATGTGAAACTCTTTTGAACACCCTTAGAGCCTTACCTTTACTTGTAAGAACCCTAGAACTTACTTGACCCATTACCTATAATCCTCTTGATTTGTGGTTTTAGCGAATAGCCAACTTAGGCCAAAAGCCTAAGTTGGGGGGTGTGGTGAAAAGGAAAAGGAGAAGTCAAGAAGTGCAAGAAAAGTCCACCTTAACTGATGGTGTTGCATAAAAATGGAACCCCTTCTTATAAAAAAAATAAAAAAGTGGAATAATGCACGAAGGAAAAAGAGTTTCCAAGCAATCCATGAAGGTGAATAAAAAGGTGACTTAGAAGCACTACAAAAAGAATTGATAAAGGAAAAGAAGGGAATTCTTTGAGAATACCGCAACTAACGAGGAAAAAAGTCACTGAGCCTAAATGACTATACCTTTGCACTTGGCCCCATTACAAGGCTTAGAAATACCTTTTTTATCTTGAGTGAGCCGAATCAAAAGTCGATTGGAAAATAAGGGTAAACTTATGGGTGAAAACATGCATTGTGTTCCTCTTTCTGAGTGTGAGCGTTGCATCTGATTCCGGATCTTGAATTGGTTAAACTCTGTGTGTGGATATGGAATCATTCTTTACCTGAGGGCATTTAGATACTTTTTGTTGAACTTGAACTTGCACATGTAGCTAGTATTGCGAGCATGAGAATCTTTGGTAATAGTGTGTCACAACTTTAATCTTTGAGTACACTATTGATCGTTGCATAAGTAAATTGTGTTTTGTTGTGTGCATTCATGATTGAGTCTTGTGTAGCACTGTTTGAGACGCCCTTTTCGAACCGCTGAACTTAAGTTGCTTGAGGACAAGCAAAATTTTAAGTTGGGGGTGTTGATGAATCCACAAATTGGACTCATTTAGGGCTTTATTTTGATAGAAATAGTGTCCTCGAATGTTTATTTGTCTCAATATCTGATGAAAACTCTTAAGTTTTAGGTATTTGTTGTTTTAGTGGAAGCATGGACACTTAGGCGCAAAAAAAAACATAAAGGCTGAAAAGAACAAAGAAGCTGAAGCCTGAGCATCGCCAAGCACCTTTGGCGATTCGCCGAAAGAACAGACTCCGCCATTTGTTCTACTATGCGAAGCGCTGAAGGAAGAGGAACAAAAAGGCGATGAAAGGAGAAGTCGACGCTTCAACGAATAGTTCCGCGAACCAATGCTATACCGCCCAATGGTCCAGAACGTGAAGATGCTGAAGGCAAGCACTAAACGGCGATGAGAAAGAAGAAGGGCGAGTCGCCAAGTCATTCGAAGGACTCGACTAACCTCGCCGAACTATCCGCCGGCACTAATTTCTGATAGCTGTAAATACTAAAATATTTATTAATTTTTGGGATTTCCGAACAATTATTATTTTCTTAGAATAGAATAGTACTTTTTAGATATTTTTCTCTCAAGTTTGGAGAGGGTTTTGTGGGAGACTTCAAGAAAGGAAGATTTCATCTTCCCCAAGTTTGAAGTGGGTCTTTTCCATTCTTCATTATTTGCTTAAATCAAGGTTTAATTACTTATACCCATTTGATTTTAGTATCATTTAAGGTGTATTATGTTATTTCTTGATGTGTGGCTAAAACCCCACCATTCTTGCGGTGTGATTTAGCAAATATGTGTTGATATTCTTGTTGGGTCTTGCTTGCTGATAGAGTAGATGTATTTTAATGGTGAATTCACCTAGTGGTTGTGGTTTAATTTAATGGGTTTGTAGTTGCAAATACAAAACCACCCATGCGTTTTCGGCTTGCCCGAGAGAGAGGTCGCGAAACCATGACCACTAGACTGATGGCCTAAGGAGTGGGTCGACATGAAGTTCAGAACGAGAGGGTGAACCCTAGTCACATATCCTAACACTCAACTCGAGAGAGTGAGTGGGTTATGGCGTAGGCTGGTCTTCATGCGACAAATGGGTGTTTGAGAGGAACCATTTGAAACGGGGTAAGTTGCCTGAAAGGGAACTTATCTCCATCTAAAGCTTACCCTAGTCACTATTACCTTGCAAATTTCCTACTGAAAGCATGTATCAAACGGTTTAACTCAAGTTGTATTGCGGTCACACCCCAAGAACATTTCCCCATACTTGATTTTCTTGTTAATTTTTGCTATTTTTACAACTTGTGACAAAACCCCCGTTTGATATTTGAAACTCTGGTGTCACCCCCTTTAATTTACTATGTTTTTAATCGTTAATGTCTTTAGCTACGACTAATTTGAGCTAAATTTTATTTTTCTATTAATTTTCAAAACCACTCCCTTGGGAATCGATCCCAACCTTTAGTTGGGTTACTATACTATCAACGATTGTACACACTCGAACCGTAGGTTAGTGTCATTGGTCACGATAAGCATCAAATAGTAGCTATTGTTGTAAACAAACTCTATAATAGGAAGGTGATCATCCCAACTACCCTTGAAGTCGATCACACAAGCTCTCAACATGTCCTCTAAGGTCTAAATGGTATGCTTTGCCTAACTATTCGTATGTGGATGAAACGCTATGCTATGGTTAACCTGAATACCAAGACCTTTTTGAAATGACTTGCAAAAATGAGACGTAAACTAAGGACCTCTATCTGAGATGATAGACAAAGGAACCCCATGCAACTTAACTACCACTTTAATGAAAAGCTTGGCGTAGTCCTCCAACCAATTTGTAGTCTTGACCGCCAAAAAGTTAGAAGATTTAGTAACTTTGTCAACTATAACCCAAATGGAGTCATGATGTCTGCGAGTAAGAGGTAAACCTGTGATGAAGTCCATGTTGATCACTTCCCACTTCCAAGTAGGAATGTCAATCTCTTGAGTCATACCCCCTGCTTTCTGGTGTTCTGGATTAACTTGCTGGCAATTTGGGAATTTAGCCACAAAATCCGCTATATCTCCTTTCATACCATTCCACCCATACTATTCCCGCAAATCGCGGTACATCTTAGTGGTACCTGGATGAATAGAATATCTGCATTCATAGGATTCTTCAAAAATATATTGTCTCAACTCGCCCACATTAGGAACACTCAATCGATCCTGGTAGCGAAGCACACCATCTCCCCCTTGGGAGAAAACCTCAACTCTCTGTTGATGGACTGCACCCTTGAGTTCGAGTAATATCAGATCACAGTCTTGGTTTTCCTTACCCTCCACTATCAATGAAGATTATTGCCTATTGTTAATAGTTACACCACCATCTGATATGCTCATATGACAATTTCCTAGGCGAGCAAGTCTGTGAACATCCCTTGGTATCTCTTTTCCTTCATCCTCAACATGTGCTACACTACCCATCAATAGTCTTCTAATGGCATGTGCTACTACATTTGCCTTACCAGGATGGTAATGCACACTCATGTCATAATACCTGAGGAACTCAAGCCATCTTCTCTTGAGAAGATTAAACTATTTCTGGGTTAACACATAATGAAAGCTCTTATGGTCTGTGAACACATCTACATGAACACCATACAAGTAGTGTCTCCGAATCTTGAGTGCAAACACCACCGCTGCATGCTCGAGGTCATGAGTCGGATAGTTCTTCTCATGCACCTTCAGCTGTCTCGAAGCATAAGTTATAACCTTACCTCGCTACATCAACACACAACTTTGGCCGACTCTAAATGCATCTCAATAAATAACATAACCATTTGAACCCTCTGGTAGAGTCAAAACATGAGTTGTAGTCAACTAAGTTTTCACTTCTGCGAAGTTATTCTCACAATCAGCTGAACACTGATACTTGACCTTTTTCTGAGTCAACATAGTTAATGGAGAGGCTATGCATGAAAAGCTTTCCACGAACCTTCTGTAATAGAAGGGCAAACCTAAGAAACATCTGATATCTGTAGGAGAGGTAGGTCTGGGCCATTGTTTCACTTCCTCTATTTTCTGGGAATCTACTCGAATCCCTCAATAGACACTATATGCCCAGGAAAAGCAACTGACTGCAACCAAAATTTGCACTTACTGAACTTAGCAAATAAATTACAATCTTTGAGAGTTTGCAGGACAACTCTCAAATGACTCGCATATTCTTCCTCATTTCTAGAGTAAATGAGGATATCATCAATATAGGCGATAACGAACAAGTCCAAATACTTCTTGAACACTCTGTTCATCAAATCCATAAAAGCTGCAGGAGCATTGGTTAGTCCAAATGACATAACTACAAATTCATATTGATTATACCTAGTTGTTAAGGCTGTCTTCGGAATGTCACAATCTCTAACTCTAAGCTGATGATAACCCGATGTGAGGTCTATCTTTGAGAAATGATTAGCATCCTGAATTTGGTCAAAGAAGTCATCAATCCTAGGGATGGGATACTTATTCTTGATTGTGACCTTTGATGTTTGCGTATTCAAGACAGAACTTCCAATTCAAGTGTCTATGATCGTACAATAGTAATATAACCCAACCGAATGGGTTGGGGTCGAGTCCCAAAGGAGCGGTTTTTGGGAATTAAGAGTTAAGTGCAAATATGCTAGAGTTAACCATAGCTAAAAACATTATCAAGAAAATACATGATAAATCCAGGGGTGACACGAATGTCAATTATCAATGGAGTTTTTTTATTCAACTAGTGAACGAAAATAGTGAAAACAAAAAGATGCGAATTTAGGGAGACATGATTCTTGGGATGTGATAGGAATATAGGATAAACTACACAATCAGGTAAATGGTATTGATAATCAAATGTTGAACATTTGTAACTAGGCTAGACTTTAGTGGGGGTAAATTCTCTCTTGAGCAACTTATCCCAAATCAATTGGTTTCTCTCGAACACCGAGTTGCTGCAATTAAGAATAGCCTCCGCCTTACCTTAGCCCAGTCACTCTCTCGAGCTAAATGTGTGTGAAAAGGCCTAGGATTCACTCTCTCGAGCTAAAACCACGGTGACCCAATAACCACCGACTATCTATTTAGTATTCTTAGTTTTCAAATCTCTCTCTCGAGCAAGCCAAAAATAGTAAGATGAAATCGTATTTGCAACTACAATCCCATTAAGTTCAAACACAACTACTAAACAAAATCACATTTAAACAACAAATAGACATAACAATAAGCAATACCCAATAAGAAATTAACCCCATATTCACAAAATCAAACCCGAAGAATCGGGGTTTTAGCTAGACATAGAAAAAAGGAAGAAAATGATACCAAATCGAAGTAACATCAAATGGGTATGATTTATATTCACTTCAAACGAGTCTAGGATGAAGAATCTTCAACACTCACTTCCATTTTCTTGGAATTGGAAGTCTTCAAATCTTCAAAAACTAAGCAAAAATGTTCTTTACTTGAAACCTTAAAAAATAAAAAGTTGTATTTGAAATTGCAAACTAAGATAAAAATTCAAACTAGTATTTATATTTATCAAAAGATGTCAGCATCGCCGATGAACTCGGCGATCCACCCTTTGGTCTGCTTCATCCCCTTTCAGCTGGTGCCTTCAACATCTTCGTGTTCTGGATCATTGGGCGATATAGTACTGCTTCGTGGAACTGTTTGGTGATGCGCTGACTACTCATTTTCCTTCAGGCCTCAACACACTAGAACTTTGGATGAGGTTAAGGCCATTCGGTGATTCACCTAATGCATTAGGCGATCCTCATGCCTTCTTTTCTTCGTCTTTTTAGCCGTTTTGTTCTTTTTGCCAAGTAGTGTCCACGCTATGCCTCAAACTCCAAATACCTAAAACTTAAGGATTTACATCAGTTATTGAGAAAAATATGCTTTGAGGACACTAATTCTATTAAAATGAAGCCCTAAATGAGTCCAAATTGTGGACTCATCAACACCCCCAACTTAAACTTTTGCTTGTCCTCAAGTAAAACTCAAGTTCAGTTGATCAAAAAGGATGTCTCAAACAATGCTACACCAGACTCAATCATGAATGCACACAAAAGACTCAATTTACTCATGCGAAGATCAAATGTGCACTAAAAACTTCAAGTTGTGACTCACCAATATCAAAGAATCTCAAGCTCACTATACTCGCTTCAAAAGTAAGTTCAAGCTCAACAAAGGAAATCAAATCCCTTCACACAAAAGAATGATTCCATTTTCACACACAATGGTTCAACAATTTAAATTTCCATAATCAAATGCAATGCTCACACTGACAAAGAAGAACACTATGCATGCTTTTACCATAGGTTTTCCCATATTTTCCAATAGACAATTATTTCAGCTCACTCAAGATCACAAAGGTCTTTTCAAGGCTTGTAATGGGGCAGAGTGCAAAGGTATGGTCATTTAGGCTCAGTGACTTCAATCCTCATGAAATGTGGTGCTCACAACACTTCATTTCCTCTTCTTTCATCAACTTCTTTAGTGCTCATAAGTCATCCCACTATTCACTTTCCATGTATTGTTCAAAAACCCTATTTCTTTTGTACTTTGTTCCATGCCTTTTTCTTTTTCATTCTTTTCTCTTCTCTCTTTTATTTTTGTATGGAGGGGTTCCATTTTTCTCAAAACCATGGGTTAAAGGAGACTTTTCTTGCACTTCTTGACTTGCCTTCTCTTTTCACCACACCCCCAACCTACGCTTTTGGCCTAAATTGGCTATTCAATCGATCCAAAAATCAAGAGGATTATAGGTAGTAGATTAAGGGAGGTCATGTTTTCGTCAAGTTTCTTCCAAAGAAGGATAAGGCTCAAGGGGTGTTCCATTGAGATTCAGACACGCTCACAAGGTAGGTTACAAAAGAGGTATATGTCAAATTCTTTCACACTCTTCAAAATTGCCTAAGATCATATCAAGAGATAGCCTTGCTTAGTCGACCGGACCAGCGTGGAAAAATTCTAGGTGTTATCATGCATGGTTCACAGTAAGCACAACACACAAGCCATTGACACCAAAGTCAAACAAGACTCCACACTTTCGCTAGTGTCCAACGATCATCACAAGAGACTCAATTCGATAATTGGCTAGTAACAACGAGATGCAAAGAGTTCACATATTGTCTATGAAACTTCATTTGTCTTCATCGTAGCCGCACATTCATGTTTGTTCGATTATGAGTACTATTCAAGTCATCGGTATTGATCAAAACCGATACTCAAATTTTCAAAAGAACATCCATATTAAACACATACAAGAGGTGCCAAAAAAATTTCGGAATGGTCGAAAATCATTTTCAATTAAAAGCAAGGAGCCATAAGCTCAAACCTTCCACAAAAAGCAGTGTAACACAAATTAGCACAAAGCCCAAATAGATAAACAGAACTAATATGCACAAAGGTGGGCCTCACCCCACCACAAACGAAAAACAGTTATCCTCAAATGCAAATAAACATATCCAAAAGTGAAAAGAAATAAAGATAAAGAGGGAGGTAAAGAGGGGATCCTTTCTATGTTGTCGCTCCATCTGTCTGGGCATCAGTGCCCAGAGTTACCTCCGAAAGACCAGCTCCACTAGATCCGCCCATGGCGGTGTCTCTCAAAGATGTTTGGTGTGCATTCTCATACATGGCATTCTCCAGATCAGACAGATCATTGTACACATCATCATCATGTACCTCTATCTGCACTTCATCGTCTCTGCCTCTGAGTCATCAGCTGTTGTGTCATCCCTCTGTACATCTCCAGTGGTACCCGGAGGAATCACTAAAGTCTCTACGGCATCTACATCATCAGCATCCTACAATAGTGAGGTGAAGTCGGTAGACTTCAGATAGTCTACGTCCTTCCTCAACTCTACTACCTCGGCTTGCAAAGACAAAACTTCTAAGGCCTACCCCTGTCTTCTCTCACAAGCTGTGACTCTAGTAGCCAGATTATTAATATAAGCCTAAATGGATCTCTCCAATCGAGTCGCCCTCACATCAACCTAATAGGACAGATTCCCCATTTTCAGGATCATCGCTTGAGTAATATTGACTGGTTGGGATGAGGTGGAGGTGCCCAGAACCTGTGAAGAAGTGGGAGGGGTAGAAGTACCTGAAGGCCCGAAAGCCGGAGTAGCCGAAGATTCCTCTATAAGTAATGAATCAGCATCAACCTCTAGAAAAGCATCTATCGGAGCTGCTCTCCTCCCATCATCCTCCTCTCGTGTGTATTCAACCTTAATACGCCGGATGTTAGTGGAGGAAGAAGGAGTGACCTCAATATCTGTCGCAGCATCCCGGGGTAATCAGCACGTCAGCACAGCTCAGTGATCAGGACTGGGCATGGCAAAGAAGTCTATCTCTGCTTGGCTCTCATGGCTATCTCCTTTGAAATTAGAAGTCCTAGGTCGATACACCTCCTTGATACGATGGACCCTAGGCATGTCGCCTTAGAATGGCGAAGAACATATTCATTCTGGGATGGCATAATGGTGCTGCAGATAAAGCCAAACCAAAACTGAGTAGCAAAACTCAAATCCCTCTTCTCAATAGGGGCGCCTGCCTTGATCCACCGTGGGGTGGTATCATAAATCAAAGGTGCCAGCCACCCCTTTAGATGATCCAAGGATTGTGCAACAGGAAATCCATCATACGGGTGTGTAAAGTGCAGATCTCTACCTAGTACAACATTAATGTACTCAATGCTACACCCGACCTCCTTCCATCGGACCATGACCGCCTTAACCGGTCTGAACTCACTGCCCTTGTTCTTGCCTCTTGGGAACCAGATCACCATAGGTTGTGTAAAAATCATGAACACAAGAGGGAATTAGAGGCCTCGGGGCCTAGTGATCTACTCAAATTTGTGGAATTGAAGGGCCTCCCTCACATCTGAATCCTTCCCCTCCAAGTTTTCTGTAGAAAGCAGCTTTTCCTCGAGGTTGGTTCATAATCCATCACCTTTCAATCTATTTAGAAGCCTGGAAGGAGGAAGGACAAGAAGCGCAGGAGTCACAGGAGGTGCCTGAGCTGGCACTGCTTCTATTGTAGGAGGGGTGGTAGCTGGGGGAGCTCTAGTAGACGTGGGTTGAGATCTAGCGCGGATCTCATCTCTTTGGGAAATCAAACGCTGCTCGTATTCAAGCTCTGACAAATTAGCTAGGGTGTCAACAGCCACTCTCTCAACTTAGTTCTTCTTTCTTTTGCCTTTCTCTCCTGATGAGAGTTCTTGCCTTCTCTTCTTTGGATGATTTGCTCCCCCTTCATTTATGGTAATGCCCCATGCCTTTTTCTGGGGTGGTTAATCTATATTTGTTCGCACCATGTTTTCAATACATCAGAGAAAAGTTAGTAAATATTCATATCAAAGCACATTAAATTTACTGCAAACAGACTTGCCTATCAAGTTGGTGAATCACCAAATGCTTTCGGCGATCAAGGGCTAGCCTGCTGAAAGTTTCCAACTTGTGATCCTAGGAACTGTAGCGGATTCATCCGACACAAAGTCTCGCACTCTAACTGCAGCTGACTCAACATTACCATTTATCGAAGCTGGAGCCCGCTGATTATTCTGGTTGGCCAACTGTGAGCCAACATCTGAATGGCGTTCCTGAACTCTGTATTCAAGATTTCTTGATCTGGTACTGGAGGAGCTGCATTGCGTTCCTCGCATTTGCATTCTTAGCATTAGCTCTACGATGAGGCATGATCACTGAAACATAGAAGGTCGAGTTAGAATGGAATTATATCATACCTTTTGCACGATAAGAGTACCAATAAAATGATGATTTTCCTAATAAACTTCGTAGCTTCCCTAGCATTAGATGTGGTGCACTTCATACCAATGAAAAGGACTCTACTTATTGTGGCTTTTAAGACATCCTATGACACTTAAATCTAGTGCTATGATACCAAGTTTGTCATACCCCGAGTTAACCCTGAGACGCAGACACGGGACATGGGATTACAAGTGACCCTAAGCTAACCCTGCTGGCATGACATGAGCATACTATGAATAATAATAATTGATGCAGAAGCTAAATCATGAAAATGAAAATGAAAATGATGGGGAATACCCACATACTAAAACTTAATATATCAAATTTGAGAGTTTAATACAAAAGAAATACCGAACTAAAATACTAAGTTGAATCTAAATATTTCTGAAAATAAGCCTCTAAAATGACTAGAAATGTTGGGACAATGCCCAACTAGATCTAGCAAAACTGAAACTAAAAGACTGAAAAATGAAAAATATCATGACTATTGTCCTCGAAGATTGAGGACTCACCACTAAAGCTGTTGAACTGAAGATCGGGAACCGATCTAAGAGTGATCTAGATTCTGAGAACCTGAACCTACATCATGAGAAGATGTAGCTCATAGTATGCGTCAGCACTTGAAAGGTACTGATCATGCATGATAGAGTAAAGCTGAAATAAACATATAACTGAACAAGCAATAAAGCAATAGCATAATCTGAACATGATATAGATACTGACTACTAAGCTAACTGAATGCAATGACCAATTTATAACATGCTAAGAATGAATACTGACTGTATTGAAATATGGTCAATGCAATGGAGTCTGACTGAACTGTGGGAGCTACTAATTACCGATAATAAAACCACATGAGCTAAATGTGGAGTCCGATGTATACGCCCCATCGAGAGGACCGAATATACTTGGCCAAAGGTATAGAGGCATGATGACGTGATCACTAAAGTGATGCCCACAGAGGGGACTTACAACCTACGTGGCCCGTAGTTCTGGGACTCTATAGGTGACCTACAGTAATCCAACTCAGTAATATGCTACTCCTAATAGATTAAGTGATTATAACATCATGACTGAATTATTGTAACATATTGGATAGCTCAAATTTGACATGCAAACTGAGAATGCAACATTAATAAACTGATAATGACACATTCCAAAACTGAGGCATGTATATCTGAAATAACTAAAATATCTATCCTAGCATGTGTAATTCAAGAACTACATAGCTACGGATCTGAAATTCATGCAAGAAACCAGGTAATAACTTGATAATCTGATTTGGAACATTTAAATAACTAATTCATGATAATCTGCTGAAGTTCTGGAAAGCCTTGGTGTAGTTGATAGTACGGAATCAAGAATCTGACTGAAATCTTGGTACCTAATGGGCGAAAGGAACCCACTAGTGAAATCCCACATACCTGGTGATGAATTCCACAGAGAAATCTTTCGATTTTGGGGCTGGAACTGATGGAATCTTGATGCGTTCTTCACGGATGCCACCATGGTCTCTTGTCAAGACCACAGCCGTGAAGGTGCTCGTGGTCTAATGTCTGGACTTGGTGAAGTCCAAGTCAGGATCAAGAGCAGGTCAACGGACCATGGACCCTATCCCGGTCTATGAACCATGCCATGATTCACTTGTTCAAGTAATTTCTACAATTTTTTTATGGGTCTGGTTTTCGAGGTGTTACACTCCCGCAGTCAGATTCTTAATGCATTGGACCAGGTTTTCAGATACATTTCAATGTTCAGTCTCAACATGTCATGTTTAATAATCAGGTCTTTGCCATTGCATTCTTTTTAGTTCATTTTAGTTTTTACATTATGTACAGATTATGTCATTGTTCAGTTATGCCTTGTTGAACTTACATATATGTTCAATTATATTCTATATTCTGTATACTCAGCACCTTCCAAGTACTGACACATACTCTCCGCGACATCATTTCATCATGTAGGGTCAAGTCCTCATCATTCAGATCACGTGTAGCTCGGTTCCCGATTCATACTCAGCAGCATCAGTGGTTAGTCCTCATACTTCGAGGAAAATATACATATTTTTATATTCAGTCATTCCTTTCAGTTTTAGTTTTGATAGAGTTAGATGGTGGCATGTCCCAACAGCTCTAGTCAATTAGAGGCTTTTTCAGACATAGTTATAGATTCGGCTTCATTTAGAATGATTTTTCAGTATCACTAACTCTTATTTAGTATTTACATATTCAAACCAGTTTCTGTTATTCCACACTATTACTTATTTCATTATTTAGCTTCCGCTTTAGTTTATCTTTCGTAGATATATTCAGTATGCTTATTATATACCAACTCAGGGGTAGCTTGGGGTCACTCGTGATCCTAGGTCCCGTGTTAACGTGAAGGGGGTAGCCTCGGGGAGTGACAAACTTGGTATCAGAGCATTAGGTTTAAGAGTCCTAGGATGTCTAAAAACCTTACTAAGTATAGTTCTTTCCAAGGGTATGACGTGCACCACATCTAATGAGAGATAGGCTACGATGTATTCTAGGATAACTTCACTTTGTTTGCTACTCTTATCGTGCGTGAGGTATGATCCAACTTCTTGTTTCTAATTCGTCGTTATGCATTTCAGATCATGCGTATTCGTCTGCTTACCCAAGGAATGTTAATGCATGCAACACTAACACTGTTCTTCCAATCCAAGACCGTAAGGTTTCGAATGTAGAGTTTAAGAATGATATTCTTCTTTTGGCGCAGAGCGTAGCCAACCGAAACTATCAGCAGGTTCAAGTTCCTACAAATGCTAATGGTGGATTAGTGGTAGGTATGGTCAATATTGTTAGGATAGGGTTATTAAAATCTTTGGAGTGATGCAAGTGATTGCATATGATAGAGTAGGGTTGGCATCCTACCAACTTAAGGATATGGTTCACATATGGTTTACTCAGTCGAAAGACAACATTGGTGAGAATGTTGCTCCTATGACCTGGGAGTGTTTTATTAGAGCTTTTCTAGATAGGTTCTTCCCAAGAGAGTTGAGGGAGGCAAAAACTCAAGAGTTCCTGAATTTGAGGCAAGGTACCATGTCATTTTAGTATTTATATTATGTTCAGATTATGTCATTGCTTGGTTATGCCTTGTTCAACTTACATATTTGTTCAGTTATATTCTATATCCTACATACTCAACACATTCCAAGTACTGACACATACTCTCTGCTACATCCTTTCATCATGTAGGTTCAGGTCCTCATCATTTAGATCACCTGTAGGTTGGTTCCCGATTCATACTCAGTAGCATAAGTTGAGTCCTCATACTTCGAGGACAATATACATGTTTTTATATTCAGTCTTTCCTTTCAGTTTCAGTTTTGCTAGAGTTAATTGGGTGCATGTCCCAACAACTTTAGTCAATTAGAGGCTTTTTCAGACATAGTTATAGATTCAGCTTCATTTAGAGTGATTTTTAAGTATCACTAACTCTTATTCAGTATTTGTATATTCAAACCAGTTTCTGTTATTCCCCACTATTAGTTATTTCATTATTTAGCTTCCGCTTTAGTATATCTTTCATAGATATATTCATTTTTCTTATGATATACCAACTCATGGTTAGCTTGGGGTCACTCATGATCCTAGGTCCTGTGTTAACGTGAATGGGGTAGCCTCGAGGCGTGACAAACTTGGTTTTAGAGAATTAGGTTTAAGAGTCCTAAGATGTCTGAAAACCTTACTCAGTATAGTCCTTATCATGGGTATGACGTGCACATCATCTAATGAGAGAGAGGCTACGAAGTATTCTAGGATAACTTCACTTTCTTTGCTACTCTTATCGTGTGTGAGGTATGATCCAACTTCTTGTTTCTAATTCGTCGTTATGCATTTCAGATCATGCCTACTCGTAGAGCATACGCAAGGAATGCCAATGCCTGCAACACTAACACAGTTTCTCAAATCCAAGACAATAAGGTTACGAATACATAATTTCAGAATGCTATCCATCTTTTGGCACAGAGCATAGCCAACCAGAATGATCAGTAGGCTCAAGTTCCTACAAATGCTAATGCTGGATTAGTTGAAGCTAGGGTCCGAGATATTGTTAGGATGAGGTTATGAAAATATTTGGAGTGATGGAAATGATTGGAAATGATAGAGTAGAGTTGGCATCCTACCAGCTTAAGGATATGGCTCACATATGGTTTACTCAGTGGAAGGAGAACATGGGTGAGAATGCTACTCCTATGACTTGGGAGTGTTTTACTAGAGCTTTTCTAGGCATGTTCTTTCCGAGAGAGTTGAGGGAGGCTAAAGCTCAGGAGTTCATGAATTAGAGGCAAGGTACCATGTCAGTCTAGGAGTACGAACTTAAGTTCCCCCCATCTCTCCAAGTATGTTCAACATATGGTTTCCGATACCAGGGCAGAAATGAGTAAATTCCTATTTGGGGTATCCAACTTGGTGAAGATATAGTGCAAGAATGTTATGTTGCTAGAGGATATGAATATCTCTAGGCTCATGAGTCATGCTCAATAGGTTAAAGGAGACAAGCTTAGGCATATGGATATGGACAACGAGAAGGCTAGAACATAAAACTATAGGTACTCTTAGCATAAATCAATTGGTGGAAATCGCTCACAGTTTCAGCAGAAATCTTCAGACCCAGCACCTTCATCAGCTTGTTCTCCATCCCCTAAGTTTCGACTGGATAAAAAAAATTACCTTCCGAGGTTACCCCCTTGATATAAACACGGGACTTAGGATCAAGAGTGACCCCAAGCTAACCCCACTATCATATCATAGGCATATTTAAAGATTTACGGAACATAGAAATTACTGTGCGAAAACTTAAACATGATATAAAGGGAAATGATGGGGAATACCCAATACTGTCTAAATGTATGAAAACTGAGAGTTTAAACAACACTGAGAGTCTAAATTAAGCCTCTAACTGACTAGATGTTATGGGACATGCCCCCAGCTAACTCTAGCAAGACTGAGACTAAAAGAAGAATGACTGAATAAAATATATGTCAATCATTCTCGAACAATGAGCACTCACCACTGATACTTCTTAGCTGGAGATTAGGAACCGATCTATGCGTGATCTGAATGCTGAGGACCTGAACCTACATCACGAGAAGATGTAGCGCAGAGTATGCGTCAGTACTTGAAAGGTATTGAGCATGCAGGATAGGATAAAACTGAACAATATATATGCATAGCTAATCAAAGCAATAAGTGTAATGATATAATCTGATCTGAATGTAAATACTGAAATATATTGAATACTGATCTAATTGGATGCAATAACCAAGTACATAACTTGCTGAGACTGAATATTGAACTATAATTAATAACCTGGTCAATGCACTAGAATCTGACTGTGAGAGCTACTGTTAACCGACATAAAATCACGAGATACCCGTGGAGTCTGATGTTTAAGCCCCATCGAGAGGACCTAATATGCCTTGCCAGGGGTATAAAGGCATGATTGTGTGTCAACTAATTATGTTTCCAAAAGAGGGGACTTATCCTACAGGGCCACATAGTTCTGGGACTATGAGGGTGACTGACCCTTAGTCGACTTAGTATTAAGTTTACTCCCAAAAGATTATGTATGTAACACATTATAAGTGAATATCTGTAATACTGAATAGCTCAAAATACTGACATGCTAACTGAAAATGAAACATTAATGTACTGATAATGAAATTCTTAACTGGAGCATATATAACTTAATAAACTGACCTAGCAAGTGTAACTCATGAACTAAACGAATCTAGAAAACTAGGGTTGTGAGTTTCATGCAAGAAGCTAAGCAACAATTCCCCAAAAACATGATAATATGATTAGGATTGATCTAACAGCTGAATCACAACACTTTTCTAAAGTTCAAGAAACCCTAGTTCTAAACATGATATAGAGAATCAAGAATCTCACTGAAGTGTAGGGACCTAATGGGTACTAGTGAAATCCCATACACCTGATGACAAATTTCACAAAGAAATCTTTTCATTTCGAGGCTGGAACTAGAAGAAAACCTTGTGGCATTCTTGGAGAGAGTTGGTCAACTCTTTCTCCTCTTTTCGTTCAACTTGGATGATTTTTTTTAGAATTATTTGACTTGGGTAAAGTGTATTTAAGTTACTAGGCTAAAATATACCAATACACCATAGTTTAGCAGTTAAATGATGTAGTTTAGGTGTCTCACGCATAGTGAAGAGACCAACGACCCCTGACTTAAAAGTTGACGGGGTGAACCGACGAACCGTTGACTGACCTACGGTCCGTCCTGTCAATAGTAGATTGGCTTCAGAGAGTGGGATCTGGGGTCTCGATCCACTGACCAGGACCACAGCCCGTGGTCTGACCTACCATCTGTAGGTCCGGCCGTGGGTAGAGTCTAAGACGGTTTTTTTATGGGTTTCTGGGTTTCTGGGTAGGCCTGTGGGTGGCCATCCACAGACACCACCTACGGTCCATGGGTCAACATATGGTCCGTTCGTGGCTGCTGCAACTTCTGGAATTCTGTATTTCTGGTCTACCTAGAATACGGGGTATTACATTATCTCCCTCTTGGGAACACTCGTCCTCGAATGAAGACTAAACTAGCTGAATATTGAAGGAAATAGCTGCAAACCCTACCACTAAAATTTGACTGAACTAAGTTCTAAGAACATGCAAATACACTGAAAATGTAAGTATAGCTGAAAGAATATGACAGTAAAACTGAATCTACGCAGGAGTAACTCAAAGATGTGAGAGGAACAATTACCTCAAGCTGGAATGGAATCGGAAAGAAACAGATGAAGAAACATGGCCTTCATGGCTGCTTCTGCTTCCCAAGTACCTCCCTCTACAGATTGACTCCTGCACAAAACCTTCAATGAAGCGAATTCTTTGTTTCTCAATCTGCGAACCTGACGATAAAAAATCTTAACTTGTACATCCTCATAAGTGAGACTATCCTTCACAGCCACACTTTCCGATGGTAATACAGAAGCTGCATCACCCACACACTTCTTCAATAATGATATATGAAAGACTGGATGCACCGTTGCTAGTTCTGTTGGTAACTCTAACTTATAAGCCATTTTACCAATTCTTTTCAAAATCCTGTAAGAACCTATATATCTAGGACTGAGCTTCCCTTTCTTGCCAAATCTCATCAACCTCTTCAAAGTTGACACTTTCAGGAAAACCTAATCGTCAATTTGGAACTCCAAGTCCCTTTTCCTTACATCTGCATAGGACTTCTGGTGAATTTGGGTTGTTTTAAGTCTATCTCTAATGAGCTGAAATTTTACCATATCAACATGAACCGAATCTGGCCCTAACAAGGTTCCTTTACCTACTTCAAAATGACCAACTAGAGATCTACATCTACACCGATATAATAACTCATAAGGGGCCGTTTGAATGTTGAAATGGTAGCAATTATTGTAGGTTAACTCTATAAGAGAAAGGTGATAGTTCCAACTACCCTTAAAGTCGATCACGTAAGATCTCAACATGTCCTCTAAGGTCTGAATGGTACCCTCTGCCTTACCATTCGTCTGTGGATGAAATGCTGAGTTGAGATTAACCTAACTACAAAGACCATTCTGAAATGACTTCCAGAAATGAGAGTTAAACTGAGGACCTCTATATGAGATAATAGACAAAAGAACCCCATGCAACCTAACTATCTCATTAATGTATAGCTTGTCGTAGTTCTCCGCCGAAGCTGTAGTTTTGACAATGAAAAAATGAGCGGACTTAGTAACTCTGTCTACTATCACCCAAATTAAGTCATGATGTCTGCGAGTACGAGGTAAACCTGTAATGAAGTCCATGTTTATCACTTCCAACTTCTTTGTAGGAATGTTAATCTCTTGAGTCATACCTCCTAGTTTCTGATGTTCTACCTCCACCTGCTGACAATTAAGGTAGTTAGCCGCAAAATCTGCTACATCCCTTTACATAGCATTCCACCAAAAGACTTCCCGCATATCACAGTACATCTTGGTGGCACCTGGATGAATATAATACCTAGAGTTATGGGCTTCTGTAAGGATATGCTCTCTCAACTCGCCCACCTTAGGGACACATAAACAACCCTAATAGCGAAGCACACCATCTCCCCCTTCAGAGAAAACCTTAACGCTCTACTAGTGAACTGCATCATTTAGTTGAAGCAATATAGGATCACTATCTTGTTTTTCCTTAACCTCTGCTACAAATGAACATTCTGACCCATTCTGAACTATCATATCACCCCTGATATGTTCATAAGGCAAACTCCTAAGCGAGCATGCCGATGAACATCTTTTGCTAGTTCATTCCTTTCTTTCTCAACATGCCCTACACTACCCATAGATAGTCAGCTAAGAGGATCAACTACTATATTGGCCTTACCCGGATGGTAAAGCACATTCATATCATAGTCCTTGAGGAACTCAAGACATCTCCTCTGGCAAAGATTCAACTATTTTTGGGTGAACACATATTGAAGGCTCTTATGGTTTGGGAGCACATCTACGTGATTAGTACACCATACAAGTAGGGTCTCCAAATCTTATGGGCAAATACTATGGCTACAAACTCGAGGTCATGAGTCGGATAGTTCTTCTCATTCACCTTAAGTTGTCTACAAGCACATGCTATAACCTTACCGCTCTGCATCAACACACAACCTAGGACAACTCTTGGTGCGTCACAATAGATCATATAACTGTCTGAACCCTCTGGTAGAGTCAATACATGAGTTGCAGATAACCTAGTTTTCAGTTCTGAGAAGATGTTCTCACAATCATCTGATCACTGGAACTTAACCTTTTTCTGAGTCAACTTAGTCAATGGAGAAGCTATGGATGAAAATCCTTCCATGAACCTTCTGTAATAATAAGCCAAACCCAAGAAACTTCTAATATGTGTAGGAAGGTAGGTCTGGGCTATTGTTTTGACTGCATCTATTTTTTGAGAGTCCGTTTAGATTCCTTCACTAGACAATATATGCCTAAGAAAAGCAATTGATTGTAACCGAAACTCATATTTGCTAAACTTAGCGAATAACTGGCAATCTTTGAGAATTTTCTGGACAACCCTCAAATGAGTCGCATGTTCTTCCTCATTCCTACAGTAAATGAGGATATCATTAATAAAGAAGATAACGAACAAGTACAAATACTACTTGAACACCCTGCTAATCGAATCCATAAAAGCTGCAGGAGCATTGGTTAGTCCAAATGACATAACTACAAATTCATAATGACCATACCGAGTTCTAAATGTTGTTTTTGGAATGTCACTATCTCTGAGTCTGAGCTGATGATAATCGGATCTGAGATCTATCTTCGAAAAATGACTAGCACCGTGAAGCTGATCGAACAAGCCATCAATCCAGGGAATAAGGTACTTATTCTTGATTGTGACTTTGTTCAACTGTAGATAGTCAATGCACTTCCTAAGAGACCTATCTTTCTTTTACACAAACAACACTAGTGCACCCCATGGGGAAATACTAGGTTTAATGAAACCCTTATTTAGAAGGTGTTTCAACTGCTATTTAGATTTCTTAAGCTCAGCTAGAGCCATTCTGTAAGGAGGAATAGAAATAGGTTGGGTATTTGGAGGGTTATCGATTCCGAAAAGGACTTCCCTTTTTGGAGGAACTCCAGGAAGATCTTCTAGAAACACTGAACTCATTTACTACTGGAACTGACTCAAGAGTTGGGGTTTCGAATCTTGAATCCTTATCCCAAACTAGATGATAGAGATACCTTTTACAGATCATCTTTCTGGCCTTAAGGAAAGAGATAAATCGACCCATAGGCTCTAATCTACTACCCTTCCATTCTAAGATTGGTGTAACGACCCTAAAAATGAACTAATGAAACTAGAGCCTAGCGTGTGTTCTTTTGTCTTCGTCTTGAGTTTTGGTAGTGTTTGATGTTGTCCTGAGTCAAGGTTGAAGTGTTTACGGGTTAAACCTCAAGGTACGATTCCCCTTGTACCATCCTAGAGGTCATTGAGGTGGACACTACGTCTAACCTCCAAGACCCCTTGATTCAAGAATGTTGGCCAACTTAGGGTGACCTACGGATGGGGTTCACGCCCCATAGGTCCATCCACACCTCGTGGATGTCTTCCGTAGGTAATAAGCCCCAAAACCATCTCACAGTCCCAAACCACAGATTGACAGTACGAGTCGTCAACCCATCCACGGTCCGTGGATAGGATCCATGAGTGGCAACTGTTTTCTAGTGCAAATCGCGGTCAAGGTGGGGGTCAATTGCTAAATTCACCCCAAGTATTTTAAATTGCTTGGATGGTTATTTTAGGTGTATTAAGTTATTTTAAGTGTATTAAAACATTGAAACCCTCATTTAGACTTGAACTCTCAAATCAAAACCCTCCTTCTCAAAGTACTTTCTCTCTAAGAACTCCATTGAAGACTTCAAGTTTCCAAAGTCAATTTCATCAAGATTTTCAAAGTTTTTTCAAGGGGATTTTTGTGGATTCTCATCTAATAAGTATGTTGATCTTTCATCTAGGGTTAGATTTCACCCTACAGTCAATTTGAAAGAAGTTTCAAAGTGATTTCAAATTCACCAAAAACCTAGATTTCACTCAATCTCATGGGTTCTTGCATAAAATGTTTTCAAATGATAAACTATGATTATATTGATGTTTAATTGATGATTTAAAATGATTTTATTCTATGAACCCATGATTTCTCTCAATTCTTAAATTTGGACTTATGAAGTGGGTTTATTGATTATTAACGAATGATGATGGATTTATGTGTAGATTGATTTAGATTATTGATTTGTATCATTATCTAGGTCTAATTGAGATGAATTGAGGAATTGCCATTATAACCTTGAAAGGGCAAGTTGACCTGATTTTCATGTTAAAGTATAATTGGTCTTAAATTATTGATCCACTTGAAAGGTAGAGGTGTTTACTCATTATGCACACTTTGATCAAGGCCTTGAAGTCATAATGTGAGTAATGGAAGTATTATCATGATGATTGTATATATGAATGTGATGTTAAGCATGTGTGTGATCTAAATGGATGAATGATGATTATATTTACAATCTAATTGTGTTAGGATTGAATGTTATCTCTCTATTAACACTTGTGAATGATTGTGATTATGTGAAAGGATATTCTCATAGACACACACACACTTGAATGAAGAATGAATGAATGTTCAGTAATAATGTTAACGATGAAGTACTTATAGAAAGGCTATTTTCACTTGTACTCTAAGGAATGATAATGAAGTGTTGATTGAAAGGATATTCTCACTCTTACACTAATGAAAGATAATGGGATTCTTAGTTGAAAGGCTTTTCTCATTTTTGAATCTATGAGCTTTCCATTGAATGTGGGATGGGATGGGTGCTCATCCGGGAATTGACGCGGGGTACCTAGTAGCAATCCCTTGAGATGGATGCTCATCCGGGAGTTGAGGCAGAGTGTATAGTAGAAATCTCTTGAATTGGATGCTCATCCGGGAGTTGAGGTGGAGTGTCAAGTAACAATCTCTTATCCCTTGAATAAAATGAATGTTAACTACTCTATGGGAATGTAGGCTAAGCACCGAGAGGATATTGAATTGGATGGATACTCATCAATGAGTTGAGGCAGGGTATCTAGTATCAATCTCTTGGGGTGGATACTCATCCGAGGGTTGAGGCGGAGTATCATGTAGCAACCTCCTGGTCCCTTAACTATGTGCCCACATAGGATAGATAGTGGATCTACTTAAGCTAAATACCGGTCGTCCTTAGGAAAGTTGATCACCTCTTTACGGTGTGGGGTAGTCACCGGATTCCATGATCTAGCTCTAATGGTCTATGTTGGCTAAACGCTTATTCCCATCATGTGAGATGTGTATTATAGTTTCTTGAGGAGTTCTATGAAGTGTGGGTAGTAGTATGGGATGCTATCCATACATGGCATGAGTAGGGTTTAAGAGAGCCATAATGAGTTCTCTAAGTCTTAATGACTATTGTGTGATAGTTCTCTAAATGAAGCTAATGAATAATGTTGATTTAAATGTCTAATGTAAATGATGCATGCTATACGTGGATTGTATTATGAGTTACTTCCTTGTCTTGATTATTGTAAATGAATGTGCCTTGTCTATGGTGACTTGAAAGGAATACTAGTGTGAGTAGTAGTATGGGATGTTACTTGCACATTGCACAACTATGACTTAGAGTTGTCTTGGATATTGGTCTTAATGTGATAATGTGATTCATGTTATGTTTATGTCTCTTAAATGCTTTTTGTGTAAATGTGGAGAGGTTCAATGGTAAGTTCACTTTTGGTGACCTTAAGGTGGTGCCTTAGTGTGGGTTGTGGTATTGGATGCTACCCATACATTGCATAAGGTGTAGCTTGAGGGTTGCTTGAGGTGGAGGCTCAAGATGAAGGTAAAGGTTTATAAGTGATTGTATTCAAATGTGAATATGTGACTTGTATGTTGGTTCTGACTTATATCATGCCCCTTGTATCAGTATTCATGAAGTTTTACTAAAATGCCATACAAGCATGACTTCCAACAAAATGTCCCTTTTAAGCATGTTTTTGCATGGTCATCATACATTTTTGTGTGCTAACCCATATTATCTTATTTTTACTACAAGTATAGGTTCTGGCAATTGATAGTATTCTCTAGTGAAGCTTGGGATTAGACTTCTCTCAAGGCCTCATTTTGGTATGTCCTCATATGTCGAGGACAAAGACCTTTATGTTTCCTTTTGTTCTTGTAATAGACATTTAGTAGTTTTCGATTGTAAGGGGCCGTGACCCTGTCTTGTTATAAGTTTGGCTAAGACGGCCATGTGAGACGTTAGACTTCCGCTTGCTTTTAAATGCTTTTGAATTGATAGAAGTAATTTGGTATTTTCCCCTATGCATTGGGAACCTAAACTACGTCGTTTAACCCTCAAACTAGGTCGTTTTGGTCCGTTTAAGCCTAGTAAATTAATCAGATCCTACCCTTGTCGATCATTCTCCTAAATTCATCAAAACATAGAGCAAAAAACGGAAGAAACATGCGATAGCTTTTTCAAGAACAACAAGTAGGTTTTCCTCAGTTCCAACCCCGAAATGGAAAGATATCTCTGTGGAATTTGTCACTAGGTCTGTGGGATTTCACTAGTGCATTCCTTTTATCCATTAAGTCCCTAGAATTCAATCAGACTCTTGATTCCCTTCACATTGTTTAGACCTAGGGTTTCTAAAACCTCAAAAAATTGTGCTGATTTAGCTACTAAAGTGTTCCCAATCGGATTAGCATGTATTCATAACACTATTGCGTAGATTCATGTATGAAACTCAGAACCCTAGTTGTGTAGTTCTTTCAGTTCATGAATTACACTAGCTAGGACAGATTAACATATATACACGTCACCATTTTCATTAGTTTTATTAGTTTCATTATCAGTAATTTAATGTTGTATTTTTTACTTAGCATGTCAGAATATTAAGCTATCCAATATATTTCAGTTATGTTGTATCATACACATTTCTAGTTGGGAGTAGGCTTAATATCGAGTTGGACTAGTGTCAGTCACCATGATAATCCCAAAACTACGTGCCCAGTAGGTTTATAACTACCTATTGTGGGCATCAGATTTAATTATCACGCAAGTCAAGACTTTATACCCTGGCAAGGTATATTGGGTCCCCTCGATGGGGTGTATACATCAGACTTCATGTTTCGCTCATGTTGTTTTATGACGTTTAATAATAGCTCCTACAGTTAGATTCTAGTGCATTAACCAGGTTTCCAGTTACATTTTAATATTCAGTGTCAGCATTTTATGTACTTGGTCATTGCATTTAGTTTAGTCATTTTCAGTATAGCTCAGTATCTTTATCATATTCACATTATATCCTTGATTAGTATGCTTTATTCAGTTGTATATTTATTTGTTCAGCTTTATCCTATAGCATGGTACCTTTCAAGTACTGATGCATACTCTGCCCTACATCTTTTCGTGATGTAGGTTCATATCCTCATAATTTAGATCACGTGTAGATCAGTTCCTGATCCGTATTCAGCATTATCAGCGGTGAGTACTCATTTTTCAAACACAACAGACATGTTTCATATTTCAGTCTTCCATTTTAGTTTCTGTTTATACTAGAGTCAGTTGGGGGAATGACCTAACATCTTTAGTCAGTTAGAAGATATTTCAAAAATAGTTAGATTCAGTTTTGATTTTGAGTTTGATCTTCTAGTTGTTATTAAACTAACAGTCTTTTATATTCAGACAGTATTGGGTATTCCCCATATCAGTTTATATCATGTTTTAAGCTTCCGCACATTATTTATTATTTCAGTTTATCTTAGTATGCTTCTGATATATCCGCTCAGGGTTAGCTTGGGGTTATTCGTGATACTAGGTCCTGTGTTTACGCCCAAGGGGTAGCCTCGAGGCGTGACAAATTTGGTATTAGAGCACTAGATTAACCATTCCTAGGATGTCAGAAAAGTTGCACTAAGTAGAGTCCCTTTCATGAGTGTGAAGTGCGCCACACCGATGATGGGGAGGCTATGAAGTGTTTTAGGAAAAACTTCACTTTCTTGTTATTCTTGTCGGGCATGGGTATGATCTCCTTCCTAACTCAATGTTATGTGTTTCAACTCATGCCTCCTCGTAGAGCTTATGCAAGGAATTCTAATGCATGCAATGCTGATGCAGTTTTTCCAGTCCTACACCATGAGGTTTTGAATGGAGAGTTTCAGAATGCTATTTAGCTTTTGGCTCAGAGTGTTTCCAACTAGAACAGTCAGCAGGCTCCGGTAATGCAAATGCAAGTGGTGCATCAGTGGCAGCTAGGGTCTTTGATTTTGTTTGGATGAATCCGCCTGAGTTTCTAGGGTCGCAGGTTGGTGAAGACCCTTAGAAATTTATTGATGAGATCAATAAGATCTTTGGAGTGAGGCAATTGACTAGAAATTATAGGGTAGAGTTGGCATCCTAACATCTTAAGGATGTGGATCACATATGGTTTACACAGTAGAAGGAAAACATGGGTGATAATTCATGTCGTATGACTTGGGAGTGTTTCACAGGAACTTTTTTTGATATGTTCTTTGCAAGAGAGTTCAAAGAGGCTAAGGCTCAGGAGTTCATGAATTTGAGAGAAGGTTCTATGTCAGTCCAAGAGTACGGACCTAAGTTCACCCAACTCTCTAGGTATGCTCCACATATGGTTGTCGATTCCAGGGCACAAATGAGTAAGTTCCTATATGGACTATCTGACTTTGTGAAGATAAAGTACAAAAATTTGATGTTGTTAAAGGATAGGAATATCTCTAGGCTTAGGGAGATAAGCTTAGGGAACATGCTAAGTACAACAAGAAGTCTAGGACATGCAACTATGATTACTCTTAGCATAAATTGGGTGGTGGAAATCGCTCGTAGTTTCAGCAAAGGTCTTCAGCTCCAGCACCTTCATCAGCAACTGCTTCATCCCCTATGTTTCGACAGGATAAAAAAGGTAGAACATTAGGCTCTATGTCTAACAAGAGTGTTTCAGGTACCATAACCTACCCAACTTTTTGCAAAGTTTGGTATGAACCATCCAGGAGAGTGTCTTACAAAAAAAGAAGGATGTTTTGGGTGTGGTCAGTCTTGTCACAGGTGGAGAGATTGTATTTCTTCTAAACAGGACCAATGAGGTAATAATAGTAGGGCTCAGTCTACAGCTCCAGCAGCACGAGCATGTCGGCCAACTCAACAGGGTGCTGGTATAGGTCGCGGTCCGCACCAAAACAGGTTATATTCTCTCCAGGAACGTCAAGACCATGAAGACTCTCCTGATGTAGTCACTGATACATTATGAGCCTTTCATTTATATGTTTATGTTTTTTTAGATCCAGGGGCTTCTCTTTCCTTTGTAACTCCATATATTGTAGTAAACTTCGATGTCACTCCAGAAACTCTCTCAGAACCCTTCTAAGTCCCTACTTCAGTTGGTGACCCAGTCATAGCTAGAAGGGTATACAGAAATTGCCCTGTCATAGTCTCTAAGAAAGTCACCTCAACTGATCTTGTAGAGTTAGAAATTGTAGACCTTGATATCATTCTAGGAATGGATTGGTTACATTCATGTTATGCCTCAGTCGATTTTAGAACTAGCATCGTTCGTTTCCAGTTTCAAGATGAGCCAATCTTAGAATGGAAGGGTAGTAGCTCAGTGCATATGGGTTGATTTATCTCTTACCTTAAGTTTAGAAAGATGATTTTAAAGGGGTATCTCTATAGTCTAGTTCGGGTTAAGGATTCAAGCTCCGAAACCCCAACTCTTGAGTCAGCTCCAGTAGTAAATGAGTTTCCAAAAGTGTTTCCAGAAGATCCTCCCAGAGTTCCTCCTGAAAGGGAAATAAACTTTGTAATTAATCTTCTTCCAGATACCCAACCTATTTCTATTCTTCCTTACAAAATTGCTCAATTTTAGCTTAAGGAATTTAAAGAATAGTTGAAAGACCTTCTAGATAAGGGCTTCATTAGACCCAGTGTTTCCCCTTGGGGTGCCCCAGTTTTGTTCATGAAAAAGAAAGATGGTTCTCTTAGTATGTGCATTGGCTATCGGCAGTTGAATAAAGTCACAATCAAGAATAAGTACCCTACCCCAGGATTGATGACTTGTTCGACCAACTTCAAGGTGCTAGTTATGTTTCAAAGATAGACATTAGAACCAATTATAATGAGTTCAGAGTTAGAGCTAGTGACATCCTGAAAACGGACTTCAAAACTCGGTATGGTCATTATGAATTTGTAGTTATGTCATTTGGACTAATCAATGCTCCTGCAGCTTCATGGATTAAATAAAAGAGGATGTTCAAGATGTATTTGGACTTGTTCGTTATTGTCTTTATTGATGATACCTCATTTACTCTAGAAATGTGGAAGAACATGTGACTAGTTTGAGGGTTGTCTAGCAAACTCTAAATGATCGCTAGTTATTCACTAAGCTTAGCAAATGTGAGTTTTGGTTGCAATTAGTTTCTTTCCTAGGCCATACGGTGTCCAGCGAAGGGATCCGAGTGGATTCTCAAAAAATAGAGGAGTTATGGAGATTTGACGGTAACCCGAATACCCATATAGAAAGCAATACCAATTATTACCAGTAAGGCGATCCTGCATCTGGTCTACGAATGACATTGGGAATTGATATTTTTTTTCCCAGGCAGTTAGCTTGCAGTAGTCCATGCATACTCTCCATCCAATCACTGGCCTCATTGGGACCAGCTCATTTTTCGCATTAGGAACCATAGTAATCCCACATTTCTTAGCTACACACTGAATAGGATAGACTCAACTACTATCTCCAATGGGGTATATGACTCCAGCATCCCACCATTTGATGATTTCTTTTTTTACTACCTGTTGCATAGGTGGATTAAGTCTCATTTGGTGCTCAATACTTGGCTTGTTGTCTGGCATGAGTTGGATTTTATGAGTACGAATTGAAGGAGGAATCCCAATAATGTTTGCAATAGTCCATCCAATAGCCCGCTTGAACCTCTTCAACACAGAAATCAATGCCTCTACTTGTTCCCCACTCAAATCAGCATCAACGATTATCGGTAAAGTGCCATCTTTCCCCAAGAATACATACCTCAAATGAGATGATAGAGACTTGAGCTCTAATTTTGGAGGCTCTTCCATAGATGGTTTTGCAAGTTTAGAGTTGTTTTTCTTCATATCTAACTCCAATTTTTTTTGTTTGGAATGGAATTCGAACCTATCAAGTACGACAACTAATTCATCACTGTCTTCAATACCATCACCATCAAAATTCATCATTACCGTTGCATGTGCATGAACACTCAACATTTCTTCAAAAGACACTTCATAACCTTGCTCCACAATTTGATTCACAACTTATACCGACTTGAGATCACTTGCATGCTTCATAGACCTACAAATATTAAGGATTATGTAAGGACCCAAAAAATTAGTATGTGAAACTAGAGCCTAATGAGTTTGTTTTTAAGTTTGATATGGGGTTTGAGGTTGTATAATGATGTCTCGAGCTTAGGTTTAGGGGTTTAGGGTTTAAATGATAAGGTACGACTCCCCAAGGACCAACCAAGGAGGACCCTAAAGCCTGACCCCCAAGACCCCAAAGAACCAAAAAGATGTCAAATAGATGAGGAGCTACGGATGGGACCTACACCTCGTAGGTCCATCCAGGCCCCGTGGATGGCCCATGTGGGTCAAGGTCCCAAAATAAATGTTGAAGACATGAACCACGACTTGCCATCACAGCTTGTGGACCAACCCACGATCCATGGGTGGGGTTTCATGAGTGGCCACTAGTTTGCTGTCAAGGCTCGGCCAAGTGAGGGGTGTTATGGTAAATTCCTTTTTAGGTTATTATAGTTAGGGGACACTTATTATTGATTAATTATGGTCTTTTGAGGCTTTTAAAAGTATTAAAACACCATTTTCAATTCATTATCCCCAAACAGTCAAATTAGAAACTACCTCTCTTCCAAATAATCTCTCTCTAGAAACCACCATTGGAGAAGAAAGATCCAAGCTCAAGGATTCAAAGTATGTTGAATTGTTTATGTTTATATTGAATTAGTTATTGAATCATGTTTATTCCCTTATATAAATTATTATTCTAGATGTTTGGGTTGTGATTGATGGCCTTGGAGGGAAAATTTCATAAAGGATCTATGATGTAAAGTATATGTGTGTGATCTCAATGAAAGTTTTATAATCATGTTTGGAATGTATTTGTGTTATTATTGAAAGCATATTCTCAATTAACACTCATGAATGATGATGATTGAATGTGAAGGGCTTTTATAATGTAATGTAGTTTCTTGAATTGGTAGGCTTAGGCATCCTCTTCCTATATAAATGAAAGTAATGTGGATTGATGTATCTTGAATTGGTAGGCTAAGACATCCTTCTCTTGTATTGATGCATGTGATCTTGATTCAAGTACTTTAAATTGGTAGACTAAGGCACCCTCTTCGTGTGTAATGAATGTGTATTGACTTAATGAATATGATTTGATTGGCCAATGACATTCCTTTCATAAATTGATAATTAATGTGTTCTAAGCCTATATCTTGAAACGATAGACCTATGGCATTCCTTTCGTAATGAGCCAATGAACTAATGTAATGACGACTCTTGAATCGATAGGCCTATGGCATTCCTTTCCTAATGAGTCAATGTACCATGAATCGTTAGACTTATGACATTCCTTTCATGTGTATAATAATGTAATGATGAACCATGAATCAATAGGTTTATGGCATTCCTTTCATGAGAATTCAAGAGCTATCCTAATAATGTACCATGAATCGATAGGCTTATGGCATTCCTTTCATGTGTTATGATGTACCTTGGGTCGATAGGTCAATGGCATTCCTCTCAAGTACAATAATGTAATGTGAATGAAATTCTCTATGGGAATGGAGGTTAAGCACCGAGTGGATATGGTAAGGTGGAAACTCTCCCAACGTTAGGCTAGGGTTCCAATGAACATCTTTCATATCCCATAACTATGCGCCCACATAGGTTATTAGCTAGTGGATTCACCTAAGCTAATATGTTATCGGTCCTACCTTAGGCAAGTAGACAACCTCTTTACGGTGTGCGTTCATGACACTGGATTCCATGTCAAGCTCACATGGTCTATGTCAGTTAATACTTATTCCCATCATGTGAGATGTGCACTATGGTTTCTTGAGATGTTCTATGAAGTGTGGGTGGTAGAATGCCATCCATGCATTGTACGAGTAGGCTTTAAGAGGGTTATAGTGAGTTCTCTAATGTCCTAATGGCTAATAAATGAAAGTTCTCTTAATGATACTATTGAAGAATGTTGACTTATATGCTTAAATGTAATGATGCATGCTATACTTGGATTGTGTTATGAGTTACTTCCTTGTCATGACTTATGAAATGTTTATGTCTATTATGTATGCATATTGTGTAAACATTGAAAGGAACAATGGTAAGTTCACTTTTGGTGACCTTAATGTGGTACTTAGTGTGGATGGTGGTATGGGATGATATTCATATATTGTACAAAGTATAGTTTGGAGTTACTTAAGGGGAAAGCTTAATGTGATGAAATGGATTATATGTTGGTTATGTTCTAATGTGATGAAATGACTTGTATGTTAGTTATGTTTGTATAATATGTCTCTTATACTTATGTTCATGAAGTTTTCTCAAATTGGCATAACGCATGACTTTCAAATAAAATGTCCTTTTTAAGCATGGTTTTTGCATGGCTATCATACTTAGTACATTAAATGTGCTAACCCATATTTCTTCATTTTTACCAAAGTGTAGGTTCCGTCATTTGAGTTGATTCCCTCTTGTTAAAGCTTGTATTGTGTTCTTCCTAGAGGATTGGTATGTCCTCAGGGATTCAAGGACAAGTATTTTTTATGTTTCATGTCTTTTATTGTAATAGACTCTTTTAGACTTTCTATTGTAAAGGGTTGTGACCCAACTTTTGATTCAAAGATAGTTTTTAGATTGCCATGTGAGACTAGTAGACTTTCGCTGTTTTAAAAGACCTTTTTGATTGTATTGATTAAAAGAGTTTTAAAGTTGATGAGTCCACAATTTGGACTCATTTAGGGTTTCATTTTAATAGAATTAGTGTCCTCAAATGCATATTTTGTCTCAATAACTAATGTAAATCCTTAAGTTTTAGGTATTTGGAATTTGAGGCAAAGCATTGATACTACTTGGCAAAAACGAACAAAACGGTTGAAAAGACGAAGAAAAAAAGGCCTGAGGATCGCCTAATGCATTAGGCGAGTCGCCAAATGGTCTCAACCTCACCCAAAGTTCCAGAGTGCTGAACCCTGAAGGAAAAGATCAAGTCGGCGATGAAATGAGCAGTTGGCGCATCACCGAACAGTTATGCGAAGCAGTACTCTATCGCTCAATGATCCAGAACATAAATATGCTGAAGGCAAAAGCTAAAACGCGATGAAGCAGACCAAAGTGCTGATCGTTGAGTGCATCGACGATCCCGACTAACTATGCCGAGTGATCCTTCGCAGCACATTTTTTTCCAACTATAAATATTTTTTTGAATTTTTATCTTAGTATGCAATTCAAATACAACATTTTATTATTCTAAGTTTTCCAGTAGAGAACATATTTGCTTAGCCTTTGATGACTTGAAGACTTCCAATTCCAAGAAATTTGAAGTGGGTGTTGAAGATTCTTCATCCTAGACTCGTTTAAAGTGAATAGAAATCATACCCAGTTGATGTTACTTCGATTTGGTATCATTTTCTTCCTTTTTTCTATGTCTAGCTAAAACCCCAATTCTTGGGGTGTGATTTTGTGAATATGGGTTAAATTTCCTATTGCGTATTGCTTATTGTTAGTCTATTTTCATTTTAAATGTGATTTCATTTAGTAGTTGTGTTTGAAGTAAATGGATTGTAGTTGCAAATACAATTTCATCTTACTGTTTTTGGCTTGATTGAGAGAGAGGTTTTAAAACTAAGACTACTAAATTGATAGTCGGTGGTTATTGGGTCGTCGTGGGTTCAACTCGAGAGAGTGAATCCTATGCATGTTCCAACACATTCAGCTCGAGAGAGTGAATGGGCTAAGGCAGAGGTTGTGCTTAAAATTGACAACACGATATTCGAGAGAAACTGAGTTGATTAGGGGTAAGTTGCTCGAGAGAGAATTTACCTCCACAAAAGTCTAGCCTAGTTACAGATGTTCAGCAATTGACTATCAATAGTATTTACCCGATTGCATAGTTTATCCCATATTCCTATCACATCCCAAGAATCTTGTCTTCCTATATTCACATCTTTCTATTTTCATTGTTTTTGTTCACTAGTTGAATGCAAACCCCCCCCCCCCCATTGATAATTGACATTCGTCTCAACCCCATAATTTATCATGTTTTTACTCGATAAAGTTTTTTAGCTATGGTTAGCTCTAGCATATTTGCGCTTAACTATTAATTCTCATAAACCGCTCCCTTGGGACTCAACCACAACCCATTCGGTTTGGTTGTATTACTATTGTACGATCATGACACTTGAATTGGAAGTTGTGTCTTGATTACGCAAACATGAAAATGGTGCTACTGCCGGGAAGTGGTGTTACTTGAGAATTTTGAGTTGAGTCGAATTTTACTCTTGTTAGTCATAGTTTACTTACTTAATTTTTAGTTTTGTTTTGTTTGTGTGCATTGAGATAGAATAATGAGTGTACATGGTAGAGATGGTGAACCAATGGAGCACCTACCGATTGAAGTGTAGCATTCTGACCTTCAAGCAGCTAGAAGGAGAACTTTTTCACGAGTTGGGGTTGAGGTTTAAAACACTATTGATACAATGCCCAACTGATGAGATTTCCGATCTAGTTCTACTGGAATGCTTCAATAGGAGCCTTAATTTTGAAAAACAAAGGATTAATCGATCAACTTGCCCCTGCTGATTTTAGAAGATTCTCTTATGAGTCTGCAACCAGACTCCTTGATCTTGTGGCCAACACCAACAAGGAGGCTGAGAAGAACTAGCACTAGGTCATTTTGCTGAGTCAGATGGATACCTTGGCCCAAAAAGTCGAGAAACTAGAAGTGCTGTCAAAAAAGAGGGCAAATACATACCCCCTCAGGAGCGAAGAAAGTCTAGAGAAAATGAGAGTACACGTATCAATGATACGTTATTAATCATTCTCCAAAAGCTCAATGAGCAAGATAGAATGTTAGAGGAGATGAAGGAAAATGTAGAAGTGCTAAATCAGATCAGCGGTTCTCACTCTAGATCTATCCAGCTAATTGAAACGCTCTTGTGTCATGTATTATATCAGCTCCACCCAAATGAACAATTTGGGTCACCTAGTTGCACTAGGTTCAACACCAATAATGAGGTTTGAAGGTGGGCTTGTGTCCTGCCATGACATTACGTAAGGTACTGTTTGGGAGGCAACCCAAAACCCCTTAAATGATTTAGTTTTGTTTTAGTAAATAATAGTGTGTTGATTTTGTAGGTTTGAGTGTGGAAAGTGTTTGAAAGATGTAGGATTGAAAGATGGAGGATTGGCGAACAAATGATCTAGTGGGCGTATCGCCGAAGAGGTCGGCGTGCCCGAGTTGATCATCCATTTGGCTCAACACAATTTCAACTTGGGGCCTGTAAAACTCGGCGAACCCAGGAGCAACTTGGCGAATCATCGAGGAGGTCGGCGATCCCAATGTAGGCCACAGTTTTGACCCTCACTTTGACGAAAGGTACTGTAAAAATCGGCAAGGTAAGTGACCACTCGGCGTGTCACCGAGTAGATCGGTGAGCAATACTAATGTCGCAGAATAGATGTGAACTGGACGGTTATTTATGGCTAAAGGTTTTAGAGTTTCAAACTCTTCACTTTCCGTCGCTTTTAAACTTCACAAATTCACACCAAGTTAGTATTTTAAATATTTTTGCATTCCATAAGTATTTTGGTTATTGGTTTGTGCTCGGAGTTGGATTTCATTGCCGCCTAGAATTTCAAAGTACTTTAATTGGCACAAAGGTTACTTTTTCCAACCTCGCATTTACTTTCAAAAATTTGGTACTCATTTGCAATGATCATGTCGTATTGTCGTGTGCTGGGCCTCCCTGATAGGATTAGAATGTTTAAATGCCAATTTTAATTTGATAATCTTTCCCGTGTTGTTTCGATCGTCGAATGCCTGTAAATTTGTGCCTTAAAATGAGTTAAATTTTGTGGGGGTGTGCTTGCATTTGGTTAGATTTGTTGGGTGAAGCATGAGTAGCCCATATCTTTGCCAAATGGCGTAAATTGCACAATGATGGAGTGGGTGACACCATTCTTTAGGGTAAAAGTCATCAAATGTCCAAATTTGGCTAAACCGAGAGAAGTCTGAGTATTCTGGGGTAATGGGTGTTATGGCTCTACGCTTAATTGTACAGTGCATGCTTTGATTTTGTTTTCGGAGGTTGCGGGGTTGAATTCAAGAAGTTGGGTTGAAAATAGGCATATTGGGTCGTTTAGTGAACTAGGTCAAGCTTGCCAAACCACTCAGCGGTTCACCTAATGTCCCCATCTCACCTTTAATTTCATGCTTTAAATGATGAGTGATTCTATAACCTTCGGCGAGAATTCTAATGTCGCCAAAAGCACTCGGTGACTCGCCAAAAGGCTTCTTGTTCGCCCTTTGTCTGCATCCCTGAACCCTTGTTGCGTTGTAACTTTCAGCGGAAAAACCCTTGCTCGCTAAAAGTAGTTGGCAATTCGCTGAAAGTTCCTTCCCATCGCCTACTTGCTATAATTTTTTAGCCATTCCCTTCAGCGATCCCGATCTAGCCTGTGGAAGAGTTTCGGCGACTTGCCGACTAATCGGTGAGTCTGTCTGTAACTGCATTTTTGTACTCTTAATCAAATTATTTCTAACTTATGTTTGATGATTTGTAGACATGGTGGGAACAAATTTAGATAGGCCACCCCAGAAAAAGGCACGGGGCATTACCATAAATGAAGGGGGAGCAAATCCTCCAAAGAAGAGAAGGCCGGAACTGTCACTGAGAGAAAAAGGCAAAATAAAGAAGTACTCAACTGAGAGAGTGGTTGTTGACACCCAGGCTAATTTGTCTGAGGCTGAAAACGAGCAGCCTTTAATTTCCCGAAGAGATGAGATATGGGCTAGACCTCAACCCACGTCCACCAGAGCTCCCTCAGCTTCCACCCCTCCTGCAACATAATCAATGTCAGCGCAGGAACCTCATATGATCACTGCGCTTTCTATCATTCCTCCTCCCAGGCTTCTGAACAGATTGAAAGGTGATGGTTTACGAACCATCCTCGAGGAAAAGCTGATATCTACAGTAGGCTTGGAGGGGAAGTATTCTGATGTCAGGGAGACCCTCCAATTCCACAGGTTCGAGTAGTTCACTAGACCCCGAGGCCCTTATATTCCCTCTTGGGTTCCTGATTTTTACATAGCTTATGGTGATCTGTTTCCCAAGAGAAAGAAGAAGGCTAGTGAGTTCAGACCAGTTAAGGCGGCCATGGTCCGAGGCAAGGAGGTCAGGTGCAATAGTGAGTACATTAATGATGTACTAAATAGAGATCATCATTCTACACACCCGTATGATGGATTTCCTATTTCTCAGTACTTGGATGATCTGAAGGGGTGGCTGGCACCTTTGATTTCTAATACCACCTCGAGGTAGATCGAGGTGGGCGCTCCTATTTAGAAGAGGGATTTGAGTATTGCTGCCCAGTTCTAGTTTGGCTTTATCAGCAGCAACATTATTCAATCCCTGAATGAATCTGTCCTCCATCATTCTAAGATGGCATGCCTAATGTCCATCATATCCAGGAGGTTCATCAACCTAGGACTTCTGATTTCATAGGAGATAGCCATAAGATCCAAGCAGAGACAGACTTCTCTGCCATTGCCAATCCTGATCACTGAGTTTTGTCGGTGTGCTGGATTACCCCATGATGCTGCGGGAGATATTGAGGTCACTCCTTCTTCCTCCACTGACATCCGGCGTATTGAGGTTCAATACACATGAGAGGAGGCTTACGGGAGGAAAGCAGCTCCGGCAGATGTTTCTTCGGAGGATGATTATGATCCGTTACCTTTAGAGGGATCTTCGCCTACTCCGACCTCCGGGCCTTCAGGTACTTCTACCTCTCCCACTTCTTGATAGGTTACGGGCACCTCTACCTCGTCCCAGCCAGTCAATATTAGTCAGGCGATGGTCCTGAAAATGGGGAATCTGTCATATTCATCTAATGTGAGTGTGACTCGAATGGAGATATCCATCTCAGCGATAATTGAGAGTGTTATTTCAGCTGCACTGACCCCTATTCGGGCTTCTGTTGATGATCTGGCTACTAGAGTCACAGCTTGTGAGAGCAGATAGAGGGAGGCCTCAGCAGTTTAGGCTTTACAAGCCAAGGTTGCAGACTTGAGAAAGAACGTAGACTATCTGAAGTCTACTAACTTCACCTCACTACTGAAGGATGATGATGATGTAGATGCCCCATAGATTTTAGTGATTCTTCCGAGTAACACAGGAGACGTACAGAGGGATGACACAACAGCTGATGACTCAGAGGCGGAGACCGATGAGAAGCAGATAGAGATACATGATGATGAGGTGTACAATGATCTATCGGATTTGGATAATGTCATGTATGAGACTGCACGCCAGACATCTTTGAAAGACACCGCCATAGGCGGATCCAGTGGAGCTGGTTCTTCTGAGGTGACTCTAGGCACTGATGCCTCGATCTCGACCACTACACAAGGCATTGATGCTCAGACAAATGGAGCGACTTCATAGACATGATCCCCTCTTTAGCTCCCTCTTTGTCTTTATATATTTTAATTTTGGATATCTTTATTTGCATTTGAGGACAAATGGTTTTTGTTTGTGGTGGGATGAGGCCCACCATTGCGCATATTAGTTTTGTGTATATATTGGGTTTTTAGCCAAAATTTGTGTTACACTGCTTTTTGTGGAAGGTTTGAGCTTGTGGCTCCTTGCTTTTAATTGCAAATGATTTTTGACCCTTCCGAAAAAAAATTGCCACCCCTTGTATGTGTTGAATATGGCTTTTCTTTTGCAAATTTGAGTATCGGTTTTGATCAATACCGAAGACTTGAATAGAGTTATTAATCAAACAAACATGAATGTGTTGCTACGATGAGGTCAAATGAAGTTGCACAGACAATATGTGTACTCTTTCCATGTCATTGTGACTAGAAAATTATCAAATCGAGTCTCTTATGATGATTGTTGCACACTAACGAAAGTGTGGAGTCATGCATGATAACACCTAGAATTTTCTCCGTTGGTCCGGTCGACTAGGTAAGGCTGTTTCTTGATTTGATCTTAGGCCACTTCGAAGAGTGTGAGCCAATTTGACATATACCTCTTTTGTGGCCTACCTTGTGAGTGTGTGAACCTCTTTTGAACACCCCTTGAGTCTTACCTTTCTTTGGAAGAAACTTGATGAAAACATGACCTCCCTTAATCCACTACCTATAATCCTCTTGATTTGTTCTTGATTGAATAACCAACTTAGGGCAAAAGCCTTAGTTGGGGGTGTGGTGAAAAGAGAAGGCAAGTCAAGAAGTGCAAGAAAAGTCTCTTTTAACCCATGCTTTGGACAAAAATGGAATCCCTCCGTACAGAAAAAAAAAAAGAACAAAGGAGAAAAGAAAAGAATGAAAAAGAAAAAGTCATGGAATAAAATACAAAAGAAATGGGGTTTCTGAACAATCCATGGAAAGTGAATAATAGAATAACTTATGAGCACTAAAAAAATGATGAAAGAAGAGGAAAGGAAGTGTTGTGAGCACCACATTTCATGAGGAAGAAAGTCACTAAGCCTAAATAACCATACCTTTGCACTCAGTCCCATTACAAGCCTTGTAAAGACCTTTTTGATCTTGAGTGAGCTGAAACAATTGTCTATTGGAAAATACGGGCAAACCTATGGGTGAAAGCATGCATAGTGTTATTCTTTGTGAGTGTGAGCGTTGGATTTGATTCCGGAGCTATAAATTGTTGAACCATCATGAGTGAATATGGAATCATTCTTTGTGTGAGGGCATTTGAACACTTTAGTTCAGCTTGAACTTGCATTTGAAGCAAGTATGGTGAGCTTGATATTCTTTGATAATGGTGTGTCACAACTTGAAACTTTTAGTGCACATTTGATCTTCGCATGAGTAAATTTAGTCTTATATATGCATTCATGATTGAGTCTTGTGTAGCACTGTTCGAGATATCCTTTTCGAACTGCCGAACTTGAGTTTTACTTAAGGACAAGCAAAAGTTTAAGTAGGGGGTGTTGATGAGTCCACAATTTGGACACATTTAGGGCTTCATTTTAATAGAATTAGTGTCCTCAAATGCATATTTTGTCTCAATAACTAATGTAAATCCTTAAGTTTCAGTTATTTGAAGTTTGAGGCAAAGCATGTACACTACTTGGCAAAAAGGAACAAAATGGCTGAAAAGATGGAGAAAAAAAGGCCTGAGGATCACCTAATGAATTAGGCGAGTCAATGAATGGCCTCAACCTTGCCCAATGTTCTAGAGTACTAAGCCTTAAAGGAAAAGATCAAGTCAGCGATGAAAAGGAGCAGTCGGCACGTTGCCAAACAGTTCCGCAAAGCAGTACTATATCTCCCAATGATCCAGAATGCGAAGATGCTGAAGGTAAAAGCTGAAAGGTGATGACACGGACCAAAGGGCAGATCGTCGAGTGCATGGTGATCCCGATTAACTGCGCTGAGTAATCTTTCGCAGCACATTTTTTTACAACTATAAATATTAGGTTGAATTTTTAACTTAGTAGGCAATTTCAGATACAACATTTTATTTTTCTATGTTTTCTAGTAGATAACATTTTTGCTTAGCCTTTGAAGATTTGAAGACTTCCAATTCCAAGAAATTGGTAGTGGGTGTTGAAGATTCTTCATCCTAGACTCGTTTAAAGTTAATATAAATCATACCCAATTGATGTTACTTCGATTTGGTATCCTTTCCTTCCTTTTTTCTATGTCTAGCTAAAACTCCAATTCGTGGGGTGGGATTTTGTGAATATGGGTTAAATTTCCTAATGGGTATTGCTAATTGTTAGTGTATTTTTTGTTTAACTGTGATTTTGTTTAGTAGTTGTGTTTGAACTTAATAGGATTGTAGTTGCACATACGATTTCATCTTAGTGTGTTTGGCATGCTCAAGAGAGAGGTTTTAAAACTAAGACTACTAAATCGATAGTCAGTGATTAGTGGGTCCTCAAGGTTTCAACCGAGAGAGTGAATCCTAGGCCTTTTCCCACACATTCAGCTCGAGAGAGTGAATGCGCTAAGGTGGAGGTTATGCTTAAAATCGGCAACTTAGTGTTCAAGAGAAACCCAGTTGATTTGGGGTAAGTTACTCGAGAGAGAATTTACTCCACTAAAGTCTAGCCTAGTTACAAATGTTCAGCAATTGACTATCAATAGTATCTACCCGATTGCTTAGTTTATCCCATATTCTTATCACATCCCAAGAATCCTGTTTCCCTATATTCACATCTTTATATTTTCACTATTTTTGTTCACTAGTTGAATGCAAAACCCCCCATTGATAATTGACATTTGTGTCAACCCCTTAATTTATCATGTTTTTACTCGATAAAGTTTTTAGCTATGGTTAACTCTAGCATATTCGCACATAACTCTTAATTCTCAGAAACCGCTCCCTTGGGACTCGACCCCAACCAATTCGATTGGGTTATATCACTATTTTACGATCGTAGACACTAGAATTGGAATTGTGTCTTGATTATGCAAACATCAAAATTCCGTACTATTTCCATTATCTTATGTGATGACATGATTTGAGTCTTGTATGAGACTTTTCGGAGTCTTATACGATGTGTCACATCTAGGGGGTACCCCTGGGTTGTGACAAGTTACTTCCTCATTATTCAGTCGGAACTTCATCTGACCTCTCTGCATATCGACTAAGGCACACCCAATAGCTAGGAATTATCTCCCTAAGATGATGGGAACCTTAAAATCAACCTCACAATCAAGTATCACAAAATCTGCCGAAAAAATGAACGACTCCACTTTCACAAGGACATCTTGGAGGACACCAATGGGCTTCTTCACAGTTCTATCGGACATGAAAAGACGCATCACAGTTGATTTTGGATCCCCTACACACAACTTCTTATAAATGAACAATGACATCAAGTTCATGATAGCACCCAAATCAGACAAAGATTTCACAAGTGCAAAATCGTGATGGTACAAGGAATAGTGAAAGCTCCAGGATCCTCTTTCTTTTGGAAAAGTGACCTAGTAGCAATAGCACTGCAATGCTGCAACCTCTCTTCATTCTCAAAACTGATGGCCCTTTTCTTGGTTACCAAATTTTTCATAAATTTGTCATATTCTGACATTTTCTCAAAAGCTTCTATCAACAAAACATTGATGGAAAGTTGTTTCAACATATTTATGAACCTGTGGTATTTTCCTTCTTCGGTCTTCTTCACCAATCTCTGTGGAAATAGAGGTAAAGGTCTAGGAATGGGAACAAGTTTTTGGGTCACCTCTTCTTCATCGCTACACCATTTTTCGACTCTCTAGTAACCTCAATCTCGTCTTCATCTTTTTCTACCACAATTTCAACATCACACGGCATAGGAGGATCAATGGTCTGTTTACCTCCTCACATAGTGACTGCCATACAATGCCCATCATTCTTCAAATTCTGGATGGTGTTGCTAGGAAGTATGCCAGGCTGACGTGGGTTCATAGAAGTGGACAACTAACTAAACTGCTTCTGAAGTTGTGTGATCGGCTATCATGCACAGAAGATACCCCCAGGACACGAACACGAGACCTAGGATCACGAGTGACCCCAAGCTAACCCTGCTGGCATATCATAGCATACTAGATAAACTTAATTAGGAAATTACTGTGCGGAAGCTAAATCATAAGATAAACTGAAATGATGGGGGATACCCATTAGAAGTCTGAATCTATATTACCTTAAAAGCATGAAATCCTAAATTTAATGTTAAATTACTATAATATCCCTAACTTACGTTGTGACTTTTTTGATGAGTTGTGAATTTTCCATTAAGTTGTGACTTTTTTCAATGAGTTGTGACTTTTCCAAAGAGTAATGACTTTTTCAGTAAGTTGTGACTTTTGCAATAAGTTGTGACTTTTGCAAAGAGTTGTGACTTTTTCAATAAGTTGTGACTTTTGCAAAGAGTTGTGACTTTTTCATTATGTTGTGACTTTTTCAAAGTGTTGTGACTTCTCGGAAATGTCATGATTTTTCAGATAAGACACAATTTTTTTTGGTTCATACTACCCTTTGTTACTATAAATAGAGGGAATTCCTCTCATTTTCCAACCACAATTTTTTTAATCTTCTACTCTTCTTCTTCTTGCATTTTTAATTTTTTTGTGTAATTTATTATCGTTGAGTGAGTTCGAAGTTTAGCGGAATATGAGGTACACCTATTCTGATGAACTAAGTCGTTCTATCCTAAGAGAATATATTCCATAAGCTCGAGTACCTGAGGAAAATAATTTAATTTTGATGATATAATAATTAGTTTTTTTGCTTAATATACACACACATTAGTATGTAATGTTCCAATATATGAAGTTAACATGATATAGTCTAAATTCATTTGTTTTTCTTAACAATTTCTCTAGTGATATAAATATATGCTTCTGAATAACTTTTTCCAAAATTTAGAGAATTGTCACAATTTGTTTTTGATGCTCAAGAAAAAGAATGACTTTATTTATTAATGTTACTTATGTGATTTACACTCCAAAATGGTTTGCTTCAAAATAGTTACTACTATATAAGCATTGCCCTTTTGTTTTACTTATTTACTATTTCTTATTATTGTAGTATTTTAGACGAAGAAAAGTTTATATGACTTGTAATAAGGCAAGCTGAAGTCTGTATTGGTTTAATTTTTATTATTAATTTAATAGCTAATTTTATGAGATAAATATTTTCATTAATACCAATATATATTTATATTTAGGTAGGTATTTGAATTTAAACTAACGTATTATATATGTCACAAATGTATTATTAAGTTAACAAGATCTTCTAACTTGAAAATATATTATTTTAAAAAATTCTGAGTTTTTTTTTAAAAAACTCGCAACAAATGTGAAATTATGTGAATTTATAAAATGTAGTTGTTCTCTTCACATGTTCATATGACATCTAAATAATTTAACAATACACATGCAAAGCATATCTAGATAGATGACAAGAAAAATACAAAACAAATATTGTCAATAAGGTAATATTAGTGAGATAAGACTAATTACATGATTGAACCTCATCAAATTGAAATAAATATATACATAATTGCATTTAACTAATAAATGTTTTCATTGACCATCTACATCGGTTTGCGTGAATAAGATATATATATATATGACGATGTTATTTTTTGCCAATCTTATTATTCAAATCTTCGCTTAAATAAGCAATACTATTTACCATAACATATATTTTTGATATTGGTAATCACGTGCAATGCACGTGTTAGAAAACTAGAATATATATAAAACTAAGAAGAGTTTAAGATACTGGATAAAACTCAAGTGCTAAAACTGAAATCTAACTATATCACAAATAAGCCTCTAACCTACTAGACGTGATGGGACATGCCCCAGCCAAATCTAGAAAAAACTTAAAATAAAGACTAAAATATAGAAAAGAAACATGTATGTCGTCCTCGGAGTATGAGAAATCACCATTGATACTGCTGAGCTGAAGATCGGGAACCGCTCTATGCGTGATCTGAATGCTAAGGACCTGAACCTGCATCACGAGAAAATGTAGCGCAGAGAATGCGACAGTACATAAAAGGTACTAAGCATGGAGGATAGAATAAAGTTGAACAATATACATAAGTGAGCAAAGTATAAAATTGAGCAATGGTGTAATATAAGCATGATACTATACTGAGAATACTGAACATGAACTAACTGAATGAAATGACCAAGTTTATAACATGCTGAAAATGAAATTTGAACTGTAACTAATAACCTGGTCAATGCACTAGAATCTGACTGTGGGAGCTACTAATAACCGACATAAAACCACATGAGTTAAGGGTGGAGTTTGATGTATACGCCCCATCGAGAGGACCCAATATACCCTGGCAGAGGTACAGAGGCATGACTGGCATGATCACTAAATTGATGCCCACAGATGGAACTGGCAACCTACGGAGGCACGTAGTTTTAGGTCTTGATAACCCTAGTGAACTCAGAATTAAGCTACTCCCAAATGAGTAGGTAATTAATAATTTATGACTTAATTTCTTTAATAATGGATACCTCAAAATAGTGACATGCTAATTGAAAAAGCAACATTAATGTACTGATAATGAAACAATTGAATTTGAGGCATGTATATCTGAAATAACTGACCTTGCATTTGTAATTCATGAACTAAAAGAACTACATAACTAGGGTTCTAAGTTTTTACAAGAATCTACGCAAACCAGTACTAAAATCATGACATTCTGATTAGGAACATCAAAGTAACTAATTCATAATAATTTGCTGAAATTATAGAAACCCTGGGTCTAGATAATATGAAGGGAATCAAGAAACTGACTGAATTTTAGGGACATAATGGGTGAAAGGAACCCACTGTGAAATCCCACATACTTGGTGACGAATTCCACGAAGAAATTTATTGATTTTCGGGCTGGAACTAACGAGAACTCAATGCGTTCTTGAACTAGGGATGCTTCAGTTCTTCTCTTCTTTTTGCTCTAAGATTGATGAATTTTGTTGTTAATGATTTATTAGGTTAGGTTGTAATTAGTTTACTAGACTAAAACTGACCAAAACAATGTGGTTTAGGGTTTAAACGACGTAGTTTAGGGGTCCAACAGATAAGGAAAACAACAAAAGACCCCTGGCATAAAATCTGTTGAAGCCACCGAAGGGCATGACCGAAGGACCGTGAACAGACCGACGGTCCATTCTGGTTAACCGTCGTTCGGCTTCAGAGGGTTTGAAATTGAGGGTTAAATAAACAGCACTGGACCACGGGCCATGGTCTAACCTACGGTCCGTAGGTCCCGGCATAGGTATGGACTTAGAATAACTTTTTGGGGAGTGTTGTAGGTGTCCATCCACGGACCACCATGACGGACCGTGGGTTGCACCTGCAACTTCTGGAAATCTACTGGTTTGGTCTGTTTTCGGATACGGGGTGTTACATTATCTTCCCCTTCGTAACATTAGTCCTCGAATGAAGTCTAAACTAGTTGGATAGGGAGGGAAAAAGCTGCAAACCCTACCACTATTTACTAGAAATAGATTTCTGACTAAACTAAGTTCCAAGGATATGCAATACGCTAAAAATGCAAGTACAAACTGAAGGAACATGATACTAAGACAGAATATGTGCATGAATGACTGAAAATCTAAAGAGGAACTATTACCTCAAGCTGGAATGCAATCGAAAGGAAACAGATGAGGATACTTGGCCATCATGGTTGGTTCTGCATCTCAAGAGGCTCCCTCTACGGGCTGACTCCTCTACAAAACCTTAACTAAAGCGACTTCTTTGTTTCTCAACCTTCGAACCTAACGATGAAGAATCTCAACTGGTACCTCTTCATAAGTGAGACTATCCTTCACAACAACACTTTCTGAAGGTACAATAGATGTTGGATCACCGACACACTTCTTCAACAACGAAATGTGAAAAATCGGACGCACTGATGTTAGTTCTGTTGGAAACTCTTAACTCATAAAGAACTTTACCAACTTTTCTCAAGATCTTTTAAGGGCCTACATATCTAGGACTGAGCTTCCCTTTCTTGCACCTCTTCATAGGTTACACTTTCAGGAAAAACCAATCATCAAACTCTGAGTCCCTTAACCTTACATTTGCATAGGATTTGTAGTGACTTAGGGCTATCTTTAGTTTATCTCTAATGAGCTAAACTTTTTCCATGACATCATGAACCAAATTTGGTCCTATCCAGTCTACTTCACCTACTTTAAACCAACCAACTGGGATGTACATCTACGCCCATACAATGCCTCATAAGGAGCCATCTGAATTTTAGAATGATAAGAATTATTGTAGGCAAACTCTATAAGAGGAAGGTGATCATGCCAACAACCCTTGAAATCGATTACGCAAGCTCTCAACATGTCCTCTAAGGTCTGAATGGTACGCTCTGCCTGACCATCCGTCTGGGGATGAAATGTTGTGCTAAGATTAACTTGAGTACCAAGACCTTTCTGAAAAGACTTCCAGAAATTAGAGGTAAACTAAAGACCTCTATTTGAGATGATAGACAAAGGATCTCCATGTAACCTGACTATCTCATTAATGTAATGCTTGACGTAGTCCTCCGCTGAATTCATAGTCTTAACAACTACAGGCATACAGACTTAGTATTTCTATCAACTATCACCCAAATGGAGTTATGTTGTCTGCGAGTACGAGGTAAACATGAGATGAAGTCCATGTTGAACAATTCCCACTTCCAGGTAGGAATGTTGATATCTAGAGTCATACCTCCTAGTTTCTGATGTTCTACCTTCACTTGCTAGCAATTAGGGTACTTAGCCACAAAATCCGCTATATCCCTTTTCATAACATTCAACCAAAAGACTTCCTGCAGATCACGGTACATCTTAGAGGTGCCTGGATGAATAGAATATCTGGAACTGTGGGCTTCTGCAAGAATTTGTTGTCTCAACCCACCCACTTTAGGAACACATAATCGACCCTGATAGCGAAGCACACCATCTCTCCCTTAGGAGAAAACCTCAATTCTCTGCCGATGGACTGCACCCTTTAGTTGAAGCAATATATGATCACTGTCTTTGTTCTCCTTAACCCCCACTACCATTGAAGATTCTTACCCATTCTGAACTATTATACCACCATCTGATATTATCTTAAGACAAACTCCCAAGCGACCAAGCCTGTGAACATCTTTTGCTAGTACCTTTCCTTCTTCCTCAACATGTGCTATACTACCCATAGTTAGTCTACTAAGTGCATCTGCTACTACTTTGGCCTTACCAGGATGGTAATGCACACTTATATCATAATCCTTGAGGAACTCGAGCCATCCCCTCTGGCGAAGATTCAACTATTTCTGGATGAACACATACTGAAGGCTCTTATGGTCTGTGAACACATCCACATGAACACCGTAAAAGTAATGTCACCAATTCTTAAGTGCAAACACCACTGTTGCAAGCTCAAAGTCATGAGTTGGATAGTTCTTCTCATGCACCTTAAGCTATCTAGAAGCATAAGTCGTAACCTTACCTCGCTGCATCAACACACAACCTAGGCTGAGTTTGGTTGCATCACAATAGATAACATAACCATCTAAACCCTTTAGTATAGTCAACACAAGAGCTATAGTAAACCTAGTTTTCAGTTCTGCGAAGCTTTTCTCACAATCATCTTACCACTAAAACTTAACCTTTTTTCTTAGTGAACTTTGTCAATGGAGAGGCTAAGGATGAAAATCATTCCAGGAACATTCTGTAATAACCCATCAAACCCAAGAGACTTCTGATATTTGTAGGAGAGGTAGGTCTCGGCCATTGTTTCACTGCTTCTATTTTTTGAGAATCCACTCAGAACCCTTCACTAGACATAATATGCCTGAGAAAAGCAACGGATTGCAACCAAAACTCAAATTTGCTAAACGTAGCGAATAACTAGTGATCTTTGAGAGTATGCCAGACAACCCTTAAATGGCTCGCATGTTCTTCCTCATTCCTAGAGTAAATGAGGATATCATCAATAAAGACGATAACGAACAAGTTCAAATACTTCTTGAACACTCTGTTCATCAAATCCAAGAAAGTTGCACGAGCATTGGTTAGTCCAAATGACATAACTATGAATTCAAAATGACCATACCGAGTTCTGAAGGATGTTTTTGGGATGCTACCATCTCTGACTTTAAGCTAATGGTAATCGGATCTGAGATCTATCTTCGAGAAATGACTAGCAACCCAAAGTTGATTGAACAAGTCATCAATCCTTGGGATAGGGTGCTTTTTTCTTGATTGTGACTTTGTTTAACTGCTGATAGTCAATGCACATCCTGAGAGAACAATCTTTCTTTTTCACGAACAACACTGGTGAACCCCATGGGGAAATACTAGGTCTGACGAAGCCCTTATCTAGAAGGTCTTTCAACTATTCATTCAATTCCTTAAGCTCAGCAAGAGCAATTATGTAAGGAGGAATAGAGATAGACTGGGTATCTGGAAAGAGATCAATTCTAAAGTCGATTTCCCTTTCGGGAGGAACTCTGGGAAGATCTTGAAAAACATCTGGGAACTTATTAACTACTACAACTAACTCAAGAGTTTGGATTTGGAGCTTGAATCCTTAACCCGAACAAGATGATATAGATAACATTTAGAGATCAACTTTCTGGCCTTAAGTTTAGAAATGAATCGACCCATATGTGCTAAGCTTCTACCCTTCCATTCTAAGATTGGTTTGTCTTGAAAGTCAAAACAAACAATCCTAGTTCTACAATTGACCGAGGAATAAAAGGAATGTAACTAATCCATGCCTAAAGTGATATCAAAGTCTACCATTTCTAACTCTAAAAGATCTGCTGAGGGGACTTTCTGGGAGATCGTGACAAGGCAATTTTTGTAAACTCGTTTAGCTATAATTGGGTCACCGACTGGAGTAGAAACTGAGAAGAGTTCTGAGAGAGTTTCTGGACTAGCATTGAAGTTGACTGCTAGATAAGGAGTTGCAAAGGAATGAGTATCCCCTTGATCTAACAAAGCATAAACATCTAAGTTAAAAATTCATAACGTACCAGTGACTACATCAGGAAAATCTTCCTGATCCTGGTGTTTTACATGCAAAGTGGGTAAGTTAGGTATCCCTAAGTGATTGGTCCTCCAGGTAGGGAATATAACCTCGCACCTTGGCCCAGCTACGGGTGTATTCTTAACTAACCCTTACATTTACCCCATATTAGACATCACATCAATGTATGGCTTAGTTTTCACCCTCACTCCAATTGACATTATACTATTAGATAGCATACACTAAATCTCTGTTGTTAATTCTTCCCTCATTAACTACCTCCTTGGTCCGGCAATTAGTAACGAGGCGAGTTCTAACGTTGCGCACCGTTAAAAAGACTTCTAAATGAAAGAATTTACAATATATGCATAAACACTATTAAAGAATTACTTAATTGTTATTCATAATTTGTTAATTTCTCATGGTTCCCACAGCTCTAGTTGTGGATTTAGCTACTCATGCTTGAGAATTCACAATTCATAATTAGATTAGAAGAATTCATAAATTTACAAGTTGAATTTGATGAAACCTGAAATCTTCATTTGAAATTCAAAGTAAAAAATTGTATTAAATGAATTCCGGAAATTAAATTGCTAAAGTTTGCAAGTTAATTCCCAAAACACCAAAAACAAAGAGTTTACAATTATGTCTAACCCCCAAAAATGAAGCTTATAACTCCAATTTATAGAAAACAAATCCTAAATAAAATAGCAAAACATAATAAGGAAATAAACTACAAGGACGTAGTTTCAAATGACGCTTCAACCTACGGACCGTGGGTAGACCTACGGTCTGTAGGTCCCCTCCGTGGCTAAACATTTAGACAATTTCATCAGGTATTAGAACCTGAAACTCTCAGATCACCATCGACGGATGTGCAGGACATAATGTGGATTGACCTACGGTCCATCGTTTTTCTCCGTGGTTCCACAGTTGTCATACTTCCCCGATGTTCTACCTACGATGCATCAACTATTGTCCGTGAGTTGGGCTACGGTCCATTCTGTTAGTCTGTGGTTTGAGTTCTGAAAGTCAACTATCATACAAAGACTTATGACTGCCCACCCACGGCCCATCATTGGACCTACAGTCTGTGGAAACCTCCGTTGCTGGTCACTTCTATATCCTTTCAGCTTGCATCTTTATCAACCGCATCCAAGCCTTAGACACACATAAACTTTAAGTGTAATGTATCAAAAATATTGTAAACTCATGGTAAATCCGTTACCATTTTAGTAATAATATGGACCCTTATGAGGCATTATATGGGCATAGATGCAGATCTCTAGCTGGTTGGTTTGAAGTAGGAAAATCAGCCTTGATTTGGCCAGATTCAGTTCATGAAGCTATAGAAAAAGTTCAACTCATCAGAGATAGAATAAAGACAGTTGAGAGTTGTGAAAAATCCTATGCAGATGTAAGGAGAAGGAACTTGGAGTTTGAAATCGATGATTGGGTTTTCCAGAAAGTGTCACCTATGAAGGGGTGATGAGATTCGGTAAGAAAAAGAAGCTGAGTCAGAGTTATGTAGGTCCTTATAGAATCCTTAAAAGGATTTGTAATGTGGCTTATAAGCTAGAGTTGCCAGGAGAACTAGTAGCGGTTCATACAGTCTTTCACATTTCCTTGTTGAAGAAGTGTGTGGGTGATACGACATCAATAGTGCCATTAGAGAGTGTGGTTGTGAAGGATATTCTGACTTATGAAGATGTGCCAATTGAGATTCTTGACCGTTAGGTTCATCGGTTGAGAAATAAGGAAGTCGAATCAGTGAAGGTTTTGTGGAGGAGTCAGTCTATTGAGGGAGCTACTTTGGAAGCAGAAGAAGCCATGAAGGCCAAGTATCCTCATCTCTTTCCTTCATATTCCATTCCAGCTTGAGGTAATATTTCTCTACAATCTCTTAGTTTACTCTGCGTAAACTCAGTCTTAGTATCATGTTTTTTCAGTGTTCTTGCATGTTCAGCATATTTGCATGTTCTTGGAACTTAGTTCAGTTATATTTCAGTTTCTAGTAGTTGGTGGTAGGGATTGCAGTTCCTTCCCACCATACTCAGCTATATTAGACTTCATTCAACGACGAATGTTCCCAAGGGGGAGATAATGTAACAACCTAGATTCGAGAAAGAACAAAATTGCAGATATTTAGAAGTTGCAGGTGCCACCGACGGAGGACAGCTATGGACCATAAGTGGAAACACAGACCGTAGGTGGAACCACAGACCATAGGTGGGCTCTGTGGTTGGAAACCTCAACTCCCCCCTGAAATTTAAGAAAAAGGCACGACCCACGGCCGGACCTACAAACCGTAGGTTAGACCACTGTCCGTGGTCCAAGGTCCATGGATCATGATCCTCAAATCCCAGTCTCTGAAGCCAATCGACGACTAACAGCATGAACCATCATATAATCCACAATCCGTTGGTCAGGTCTGTCAATTGGCTCGTCAGCTTTTAAGTGAGGGTCGTTTTGGTCTTTTCCATATGCATTAGACAATTAAACTACATCGTTTTACACCTAAACTACATAGTATTCGTTAGTTTAAGCATAGTATTCTAATCGAAACCCACCCCAATCGATTCATTCACCAAAATTCACAAAAACATATAGAAAAAGAGGAGAAAGAGTCGACCAAACAACTCAAGAACACGAAGTAGGTTTTCTTCAGTTCCAGCCCCAAAATTGAACGAATTCTCCATAGATTTCATCACTAGACATGTGGGATTTCACTATTGGATTCCTTTCATCCAGTAGGGTTTTTAAAACCTTAGATATTAGTGTGTTTTAGTTGTTATAGTGTTTTTACTCAGATTATCATGTTTTTGTGAAATCGTTACTTAGTTCTTTGCATGAAATTCAGAACCCTAATTGTGTAGATTCACTTAATTCATGAAATACACTTGCTAGGTCAGTTAAACAGATAAACATGCCTCAGATTTTGAATGTTTCATTATTAATACATAAATGTTGCATTCCCAGTTAGCATGTTAGAATATTAAGCTAATCCAGTATTTCAGTGATTTTGTGTCATACACATTCTAGTAGGGAGTAGGTTAAGCAACGTGTTGGACTAGGGTTCATCGTTCCCTCATAGTCCCAAAACTACGTGCCTTTGTAGGTTTATAAGTCCCCTCTGTGGGCATCAGATTTAGTGATCACGCCAGTCATGCCTTTATACCTCTGGCAAGGTATATTGGGTACTCTCAATGGGGTGTATACATCGGACTCCACGTTTAGCTCATGTTGTTTTATGTGAGTTAATAGTAGCTCCCACAGTCAGACTCTTAATGCAGTTGACCAGGTTTTTAGATACATTTCAATATTCAGTCTCAGCATGTCGTGTTTAATAATCAGTACTTGGTCATTGCATTCTTTTCAGTTCATTTCAGTATTTACGATATGTTCTGATTATGTCATTACTAAGTTATGCCTTGTTCAGCTTACATATTTGTTCATTTATATTCCATATCGTGCATGCAAGGTACATTCCAAGTACTGGCGCATACTCTGCGCTACATCCTTTCATGTGTAAGTTCAGGTCCTTAGCATTCTGATCACGTATAGATCGGTTCCCGATCCGTACTCAGCAGCACTATTGGTTAGTCCTCATACTTCGAGGATAATAGAAATGTTTTTATATGCAGTCTTTCCTTTCAGTTTCAGTTTTTCTAGAGTTAGCTTGGGGCATGTCCCAGTCAGTTAGACGCCTTTTCAGACATAGTTATAGATTAAAACTATGTTTAACTGATTGTTCAGTAGCAATAACTCTTATTTAGAATTAATATATTCAAACCAGTTTTGGGTATTCCCCACTATTAGTTATTTCATGATTTAGCTCCCGCTTTAGTTTATCTTTCATAGATATATTAAGTTTGCTTATGATATGCCAACTCAGGGTTAGCTTGGGGTTAGTAGTGATCCTAGGTCCCGTGTTTACGTCAATGGGGTAGCCTCTAGGTAACTTGGGGTCACTCGTAACAATTGCCATAATTTCTTTAGGATATAAAATGAACCTTCTTTCATTCTTTTAGATCATCCAATTAACACACACAGACATTTCATTCCTCATTTGAAAGGAATTGAATTCAAATGTGATATGTAGCTCTTAGAACATATTTCAAAAGAAACAAAACAACAAAGAAATAAGCCAATCATTTATCTTATCATCTTCATAAGAGTTAATTTCTTTTCTCTTTTACACCAACCTATTATAGACTGTTTGGTGTAGAAAATTGAAATGCAATTATTCTATCACATAAATGACTCATCAACATTGCAGATAGATATTCATCACTACAATCAGATTGCAGTGTCTTAAAATATTTTTACACCAACATGCTATTTATATTTTTCACCAACATGCTATTTATATTTATCTTAAAATATTTTGACTTTATCAAGACATTCAGACTTACAAAACATTAAAAAAAAATATTAATAACATGAGCAACTTTCTGAAAATCTCATAATACTCAAATCCACCTCTTACCTGAATGATCATTTACCGCAAATATTAGAATAGATTAATTCTTTGTTGGAAATCTTATGGAAAAATACCTTCATCACGAACACTTGTACCGAATTCATGAAAACTTGTTCTTCACCAATAACTCTTACAGAAAATTATTATTGCTTGAGGTGTATTGAAAGACACTGTCCTTAGGGATATTTCACCCGGTATCGGTGTATCCCCCAGGATTCAACAAATTCTTCTAGTATAAAACTAGGAGCCAGAAACTAACAAAGATTCAATAGAATGAAAACTCAGCTTAAGAATATATTAAAAGAAGAATTTTTATCTTGTCTCCACTCTTACTCAGCATCAGTTTGAATTAGATTTATATAGGAAATTTGTAACCTCTCTAATATGTTAATTGTTGTAATAGTTAAAATCCATAAAAGGCACTGAACAAAAATTAATGAATTGAAGGCAATTCATTTCAGCAAAAAGACGTCTGGTAACAACCATATTATGATAGAAAATAATGGCTAATTAATGGATAATAATAATGGCAATAGAATATTATTTATGGAGAGAATATTTAGGACATAAACTAATATTCTCTTTCAAGTATAATAGGAATTAAAAAATTACTTTTGAGATATTAGAAGCATTTTTCCAACAATCCCCTACATATCTTAAAAGGAATATTAAGGAATATACGGAAACTAGAAGCCTTGCTGGATTTCACATATGTCAAATCTTGTTTCCATAGACTATGAACCAGACCTAGATAGAACAAGAATAGACTATGAACCAGACCTAGATAGAACAAGATTAAACTTACAGAACAATTGGTGATGTTTAGAACTTCAATGAACCAATAATTCTTTTGTAAGTTCAGCGATTTCTATCACATTATACTCGCACAATCTTTGTCATTATCGTGGTTTTGCGCTAAGAGGCCATGAGTGTGTCCTGGTATTCATGAGTGCTCAAGAAATTTGTCACAATTTTATAGAACCGGAACCACTTTACACTTATATAGGTCCAATCATCAAGTGTATTCTGTAGAGCAATACACTGCCTATAAAGGATATGATATGGATTAATAGCTTAACTCAACCTCACTTTGCAGTGTTGCACTATATTCACACATCATAGGAGGGATAGAATTTTATAGTGCTTACTTGATCAGCTAATGACTTATTATTACCCATATCAACCTAATTCATGGGATCTCCAATCACATAGGTTCGGTTACCATCATTGTTAATCTTCTCCAATGACGAAAGTGTTACTCCCCTCAATGTTTCATTAGTCAGTGAATTGATCAGATTCACCTTCAACTACACATTATTTATTTACGTAAATAATTCATCTTACTACAGTATTTTTATCATATTGTGTCTCAAACACATGTATCTAATTTAGTCACATAAAAATTGGTTTTATACAAATTGGAATACACGCTAATAGTTGTCTTAACCACTTTGTCTCATCACCAATCAACTCCATAACAACTAACTCTATTTAGTTTATTTTTTTATTATAGTGCCACCACCAATAATAATTTTATAATTACTTGTGAGTTTAGAGACTCACATTGCATCATTGTACCCTTCTAGTATAACAAATTATTCAACTTGTTTGGTACTATACTTGTGACACCAATGACTTCCTTTCAAAATAATGCATCAAGAAGCAGTATCATATTCAACAAGAATATGGGAAATAAAATCACTTCTAAAAAAACTAAACAACTTTTTTCTCCTTTACCGTTACATTCAATCACATTACAAATGACTATCACAACTATGTATATGCAACATTTATTAACATACAGTTAAAAAACTTAGATCATGTTTTTCTTTAAACTTTTCGTTAGGATCAGGTAGCACAACATTAGCAACATACCCCTACACTTTAAAATATTTCATAATAGTGGAATAACATTCATAACCTAAGCAAGAAAACCCTACACTTTTAAATATTTCATAATAGAGGAATAACATTAATAACCTAAGCAAAAAACCCTACACTTTCAAATATTTTATAAAGTTACTATTTTATTGCAGCATGCCAATTTATAGATCAAAAACAGTCTACATATGATAACTTAGCCAATTTAATAAATTGTTAGTTAGTAGAAGCATTCGGTCAAACAACAAGCATAAAACTCATGTTCATTAATATGTACAAACATAAATTGCTTCAAGTCAAATCTAGAAATGGTAATTCACTAACATTAAGCAAAGTGTCAGTTGCAAACATGAAGCAAAATATAATTCTGGGCAAATTTCTTTCTTTATAATTATCAAAAGGAATATAATAGAAAATTAAACATTAAAAGCACATACCACCACATTTGACATTTTATCAAATTCATATGAACATTCATTCATTTTCTAATAATCACATAAAATCAAATTGACTTGACTACGACAATCATGTACAACCTCAGAAAATTCCAATATATAGATGTGAATTTTTATGAAGAATTTTTCATTCTAAGAACTTCAAGTATTTCTTGAATCACCAACACATATAATTTCTTCTTCTTCTCCAAATTGTGTGTAGGAAACAATAATTCCAGTTAGCATAACTGTACTCAACAATACAAAAATCTAACACCCAATTTCTAACTTTCACATATTAGCACAAGATTCGCTTGATAAATCACTACAACAATTTACATCATCCGCTTAGTCACTTTTATTTTTACATAGAGGGATTATCATTTCTCCGAATCTTCTCAAACATTGAAGGATATGATGACTTAATTTACCACACACTTATTCAATAAAAAAATGAACATATAATATCATCACATACCTTATTAACTTAAACTCACAATGATTTAATCATTCTCCGCAATAATGATTTATAAATCTTGCCTCTTCAGTCTAAAACAAGCAACAGCCAAGTGAGAAAAATTAACCTCAACTAAGTAGGCACCTTTGGGCCAACAAGAATTTTCACTTTGAATTCCACTAAACCTTTCTTTCTCTTCCTTTTATCTTTTGTTTTCATTGCGTACATTAACCATCTTATAAATTAACCATAACACAATTGCTTTATCGAAATTCAACTTTCTGCCTTCCTTTTCACTTAAAAAAAATACTTCAACAAATTATTGTAAATTACGTTCCAAGCAATACACAAACATCACGAGGAAATTTGAACAGAGGGCTTGAATGATACAATCTTTACAATATTATTTTTGGGAGAGGGAGATAGTATTTCTCGTAAGAACAAAGTTTAAAATATCCTTAAGATTGTTGGAAAACTTACGGAAAAATACCTTCATCACGAACACTTGTACCGAATTCACCAAAGCTTGTACTTAAGCAATAACTCTTATAGGAAATTCTAATAGCTTGAGGCATATCGAAAGACACTGTCTTTAAGGGTGTATCCCCTAGGATCCAACAAGCTCTTCTAGTCTAGAACTAGGAGACAGAAACTAACAATGATTCAATAGAAAGAAAACCCAGCATAAGAATATATTAAAAGCAGAAATTTTATTTTGTCTCCACTCTTACTCACCATCAGTAAGAATTAGATTTATATAGGAAATTAGTAACCTCTCTAATATGTTAATGGTTGAAATTGTCAAAATCCATAAAAGGCATTGAACACAATTAATGAATTGAAGGTAGTTCATTTCAGCAAAGAGATGTTTAGTAACAACCATATTATGAAAGAAAATAATGGCTAATTAAAGGATAATAATGATGGCAATAGAATATTATTTATGGGGATAAAATATTTAGGACATAAAATAATATTACCTTTCAAGTATAATAAGAAATAAAATAATTCCTTTTGAGATACTAGAATCATTTTCCAACATTCTAATCTATCACTACCTTTATTTCCTTTTTATGAGGAAAGGTCTCTTAGTCGTTTTGCTTTATAAACATGACTCACATGTTGGTAGTAACTTCACTTTCAATGAACAGCTATGTCCGTTCTTTAACCAACCTCAAAGTTCTATCAGAATAAATGACGTAGATGCTAGTGTACAGATAAGTTTCATTTAATTTAAAAGATATTTTCTCTTATGAGATAAATTAAAATAGTTCAATTCATGAGAGATATAATAAAAAAAACTCATACATCAATATACCATAAGAGATAACATATTTATCAAACTCAATAAAAGAAGAGATACAAGAAAAATACATTAAGTATTCATCTCTTATTTAGCTAGAAACTAAAAATAATTTCTTCTAACATGAACATATTCAATGCATTTTTTTAATTAATATATTTTCTCTATCGAAAGAAATACTGGAGTAATATTAATTGAGTCCGTAAAGTCTATTGAGAATTTGAGATATAAAACATTAAATAGATCATACTATGTCGAATAATCATAAATAACAAAATTGAGGTCTCATTTATACATATATATCCATGCATCTCAAATAGGCGATCGATGAGATTGGAGAACTACTCATGCAATACACATGTACAATGACCGATATTCACTCCATAAACTTATACATATCTAACTCAGATGGAGAGTCTATTGTTAGTTTAAGTCAACTGAAAATCACCCTAGTTACATTGATCCAATTGCATATTACTCAGTTTAGGAGAGTTAATACAGATTAACAAAATAGCGATTAAATAGACAATGATTTGTGTTAATTTCATCCGATATGGAGGAAGGTCTAAGACAGCAGGTGAAACAAATACTTCACTACTCTTTAATCATGGTAATAAATGGAGGGATCCCTATAACAAAATATGACCAAAAACTCATATAATGATATAAAATAATAATTTCTTACTAGGTCATTCTTATTATTCTACCAAAGTTCAGACCAATCAGAGCCCCTTTTTTTGAATTCTAAAACTATGATCAATTTGGTTTAAAACTTTGTTTAACCAAAATAGAATTCATAATTTTCAATCAGCAATTCTTATCACATATTATCATTTGTGAAATAGATACACGAATGAAGAACAAAGAAAAAAATTATAAAATATATTTACAATATCTGAGTACTATTTTCAAAAAATCATCATATTTATGTATACAATGAATATTAATGCATCTTGAACAACAAATTCTGAAGAAAAAATAACCACTCATGCACCATACATATATGCTGTCAGATATCTACTACAATAAATTAAGAACAAGAGATAACATAGATGGAGAGTACACTGTTAATTTAAACCAAGTGAATATCATTATACCTAGATCCATTGATCCAATCATATATTACTCAGATGTGGGGAGTCAATACAGATTATCAAAACTAGAGATTAAATATAGTGACTTGTATTAATTTCATCCGATATGGAGGAAGGTCTAAGCCAACACATGAACTTAATGCTTCATTAGAATTTAGTCACACATAGAGAACAAACTCTATCACCACTATATCATAGTCGAGTAACTTTTTCATTAATTAATATTCAAGATACAAAAATATCTAAAAAAAAATAACTTCATCTAAATGACCTCAAATTACCAAATCACTTCATAACTGCGAATATTTTTAATTTGATCGTTTCTGATGAACCTACTGAATTTCAGCTCAATTAAAGTTTAAAAATAATTATATCTCCAAAGCTATGATCAAATTAAGATTCAAATGATTTATGAAAAAATAATCAGATCTATATCCTTATCATATATCAATTGATGTTAAATCATAACGAGTAATCATGTTACTAATTTAATATAATTGACATAAAGAGTGACCTTATCATATTCAAATCAAATTTTAATTCTACAAACTACCTAAACCCCATCTAAATATTTTTTGATGGAACTATCAAATTTTAAGTCAACCAGAGATCATAAGATTCATGACCACGGACCACCTAAACTATGACCAAAATTGAAAAATAATCATTTTAGACATAGTTAAAGATTAATATAAATTGATTTAGATTTGCATTCTCTTTTTATAATTATCTCAGGATCATGAAACATATGTTGTGTCCTTCCTTTGGCTAAGACACTCAATACCTTGTAACAAAATATTCTATAACTTAATACAGTTCAAAATTCAAGATATTATGTTTCTCCCTTTTGAGTGAAAACCTCGATATCACTTCTCATGAATTAGTTAAGTGTTACTGGTATTTTAAGATAAATCACCATTTACCCAAATAAATATTTACCACTAATATTCACTTAGAATAATTTATACATGATGAATTGAGGATGTTGTAATGAGTGAAATAAATAGATCATTTTAGTGAATCCTATTTATTAATCATAATTCTCAATTCATGTATTAAAAAATATGTTATCACATGTATGAAGTCTAGAATTTTTAACGATTTCAAATAAATAAACCACTTAAGTGATAACTATTTATTAACCAAAAAAAATTTAATTCATACAAATTGAT
>JAJOOF010063133.1:0-41108 GCA_029582545.1 Solanum lignicaule
AGTTTTCTGATGCCGAATACCCTGCTCTCTGCAATATCTATCAAATGGGCCAATATACTCACCACCATTATCAGAGCGAATGCATTTCAATTTCTTCCCTGTTTGTCTCTCAACCAAGGCCTGAAAACTCTTGAACACATCAAGTACATGATCCTTGGACTTCAAAGAGAATACCCAGAGTTTGCGTGAATAATCATCAATAAAAGTCACAAAATAAAGTGCACCACCATGAGACCTTACCTTAAATGGACCACACAAATCAGAATGTAACAACTCCAGCAAATCAAGCTTTCTTGAAGGCGGATGACTCTGAAAAGAAACTCTCTTCTGTTTACCTGCTAAGCAATGAACACACTTGTTCAACTTTGCTTGTTTCACTCCAAAAAGCAAATTCTTCTTAGCCAAATTGTTCATCCCCTTCTCGCTCATATGACTCAGTCTTCTATGCCATAACAGTGATGAAGTATCATTCTCCACAGAATTCACTGAGCCTCTAAAAATGGAGCCCTGAAAAACATACAAGTTAGATAACTTATCACCACAGGCTACAACCATCGAACCTCTAGTAAGCTTCCACTGGCCAGCACCAAGGGTATTAACATAACCCTCATCATCAAGGTATCCCACAGAAATCAAATTCAAGCGAACATCTGGAGCATGTTTGACATTATTGAGAACTAGTTTGGAACCATTGTTACTTTCCAAACAAACTGTCCCAATACCAAGAACTGCAACCTCATGATTATTACCCATTTTCAACATCCCAAAATTACCTGGAGTATGAGAAGAAAATAATTCCTTCTTGGGTGTGACATGAGAAGTAGCACTAGAATCCACAAACTAGCTAGACTCATCACGAACAAGATTGACAGCATTTTCATCACAAGAAACAAGAAGATCATCATTAGCAACAACAGCAACACGATTTTCATTGTCACCTTCTTTCTTTTGTTGTCTCATATCTCTTGTACTTTAAACAAAATTTCTTGATATGCCCATTTTTGTGGCAATAGTCACATGTAACAATCTTGTATTTAGACTTTGACTTACCTCTACTTTTATCTCTGTCACTTTGACCTCTGAACTTGTTTCTCCCCTTATCTTCAATAACCAAAACATCGGAGTGTGAAGTAAAAGAAGTTGAGCCTTGAGATCTTCTTCTCATCTCTTCATTCAAGACACCACTTTTAGCATATTCCATGGTCACAACACCACTGGGAGCAGAATTAGTCAAAGAAACTCGAAGAGTTTTAAAAGAGTCTAGCAGAGTATTAAGAAGCCATAGTCCTTGTATTTCTTCATCTAATTTTACATTCATTCCAGATAACTGGTCAAGAACACCCTAAAAAGCATTAATATGATCAGAAATAGGAGTGCCCTCTTTATACATGATATTTATCAATTGTTTCAATAGAAATAACTTATTGTTGCCAGTCTTCGAAGCATATAGCGTCTCAAGCTTTTCCTACAAACTTCTGGCATGTGTCTCATTCACAATGTGATTTCGAACATTATCTTCAACCTATTGTCTAATATAGCCACAAACCTGCAAGTGCTCAAATTCCCATTCCTCATCTGTCATGGACTGGGGTTTATTAGAGGTAAACATAGGTAAATGCATTTTCTTGACAAATAGAAGATCTTTCATCTTGCCTTTCCAAATATGATAGCTACTACCATTCAAACAAACCATCTTGCTCATATTTGCCTCCATCATTCAAATCAATTATCAACAATAAATCAATAACCAATGCGCTGATACCACTTTGTTGGGAAAGGAAAGGCACTAACAAAAATGTCAGACAGGATAACATCGGAATAATACCCAAATCTAATCTTTCCCTTTTAATTTGAACCAAGAGAAGACAAACCAAATCAAGCAATATGAAGAATGGACAGCAAGTATATCAACCAAACAAAAGCAACAAGATAAAAATAAGCCAATCACACAAAACACAATGATTTACGTGGAAAACCCTTCGATGTGAAGAGTAAAAAAATCACAGGACCAAAAGCTCCACTATAAACACCAAGAGTTACAAAATTGTTCTCCAAAATTGGCCACAAAACAAGCGCCAAACTACGAGCAACAACAAATCAAGATTGCACCAAAACTAGAGAATTAAAGAAGAGATTTCATCCAAAAATGCGCTACTGTTCACGCCCCAAAATCAGAAGCTACAGACCTCCAAATACGATCTCCTCCGTTGAATTGCAAGAACCAGATGCTGAGAACTCCCAGTTCAAATTTGAGCACGATCCAACGGTTAACGAAGTGACAAACTCTGTCTGAAGAGGACTACCTGAGCAGAAAATTTCGAGAAGCAAAAACGGGATTTTCCTCTTTTCCTCTCAATCTCTAAAATGAATCTCTCTTGATTTCTCTCTCTTGTGTTTCTGAAAATAAAACCAAATAAGCCTTATATATGCCACATAATATTTGGGTTATGGGCTAAAGTGGGCTGGTCCTAATAAGACTTTTATTTATCCACATAGGAAGGGAAAAAAAAAATCCTAAACCCAATAATATATTTCAACATATGTCCTATTTGTTGGTTAATATTAGTAAATTTATTGCTACAAATGAGTCAGTTGATCTAATATATGTCTTTTTTGTTGGTTAAGATTGGTAATTTATTGCTACAAATTACTCATGTATTTCAACATATGTCTTATTTGTTGGTTAAGATTGGTAATCTATGACTCATCTGTTTCAACAAATATGTAAGTCTTCTTCCACATATGACTCATATTTTTTTTACTATAGATTGTGCATTCATGACTTGTCCCAATTTAAAAAGAGTTGCAAATGTCATTCATGATTATTCTAGGGTCTATAGAAACCCTATTTGATCATATGGTGAATAGAGTTGAAAGGGAAGTGATAGGATCAACATCATCAAAAGGGAAAGAGTTGATGTTGGTCAACTTTTTTTTTAATGAGGACATGGTTGAGTTGTAAGGGATGGTGTTAATATTGGTTTTGGTGCAGAAAAAAGTGGTGGGGAAAAATTGTTGGTGTTGGTGGTTCTAAAAGAATGTTCACACCATTTTATGGGGCTGAAAAAAATGCAAGAAAAAATATGACAATGTGTCAAGTGTCTTTAAACATTGACTGGGGCTGTGAAAGAATCAGAGTCATTCCATAAAGAAAGCTTCGGGATCCATATACTCCATAGGTTAAGAGGAGAAGAAAATCATTTGTCAAGGTAATATCAAATATGAAAAAAATTATTGGAGAATTGCCAATGGCCATAGGAAAGAAGTCGATGCTTAAGAAGGTGAATATTTACAAGTTCGTTCCTTCAATTAAAAAGACTACTTTGTTGACACTAATAAAACAAAGGAGGATCGTCAGTTATACTCCATGCATTATCTTGATAGAAATGATTTCAAGAACATGACTAGTATGAAGGTTTGGTAGGAGGACTCAGTAAGTTTTCTCTAATAATCTCCAATTTATAATGTTTGTTTTATCTTTTCAATTATTACTCTTTAAATTAATTGTTATTTATGTATGTTGATGGAGTTCTTAGCCTCATGCGAGAGAGGCATATCAGATTCAATTAACACTATGATTTTATGGATAGAATCATGGATATAAACTTCTATGGTTACTTCACAAATAAGTTCAAGTCTATTAGCAATGAAGCAACACCAGCTGGTGATAGAAGCTTAAAGAAGTAAACTTACAAGTGTGTATTGGAAGAGGATGTCGTTGAACATGTTAGAGGGAAGAGACCATTTTCTGGTGGCATGGATTGGATAGGGCAAAGAGGATTATTGTAGTCATGAAAATAGAGAAAAAATATTTTGTGAATCTTGAGATCCTCTTGAACGATGGAGTCATTAATGTTTATGACTACAACATACCTGTTTTTAAACATTGCGAGTTTTTGACATTCATACAACCCGTGTTCGAATTACTGTCAATATTATTGAGATAAATTGGAATAATGAAACATTTGTTAGCAAAGTTGCTCAATGAAGCATGAAATTTTGAAGGTCGAATCGATCACCTTCCCAGAAATGACACTGATGTCGCGTGTGGGTCATATTCATTTGCATTTTATTGATCCTTTGATAGCCAACACTTCTATCGAACCTAACAAGAGCTTTCTGAATGATATACAATTTCAAGAATGCAATAGATTTGGGCTGTTGGGATAATATATAGGAGCTTAGAGCCTAGATGTGCATGATTTATTATCATATTTGTAACTAATGACAATGTTTTATGATTATCTATTGCAACATATGTTATGTTAAGAATAAGCACACAGAAGTGTGCATCTGTTGGAACAAAAGTGCATAACTATTTGGAAGTGATACTAATGCAATTTTATAAGCCTTAGACAACCAAATATGGTAGGATAGACCAAGAACCAAACTAAAGATGTAGGATTGAACAACTATGACAATTTTGATTGCACACAACTACATCTTCTATCCTTCGCATTCTCGGTAATGCTTAAAAATATAAAAAAGACCACTACAATCAATACGACGATTAGCTTCAAATTAAAACATTTCCCTCTTCTTCTTCTTCTTCTTCTTCTTCAATAATTTCAACACGACTTTCATAAAATGTCAATACTTCTTCTAACTCCTTAATTCTCTTCACCAATCTCACAATAATGACCTTGGATTGTAAAACAACATCTTCACGATTCCTCCATCTAAAGAAGTTGCACACATTCTCTTAAAATACACCGCAGACAAATTAAACAAAAATAAAAATAAACAAAAATAACATATCTCTAGAAAAAAATATATGTAGAGAACATACGTGATAGCTTGAACAAGACCAAAATTTTTGAGCTAGATTGTCCTCCGACCACGAAGTTTGCATCAAATTTTCACACCCAATATCAGATCATTCTCATCATTACAGATACGATCCAAGATTGCATTTGACATTATAAGAATATTTTCCCTAAAAACTTATCTTGGACATATTTATATTCCTATGAGTCAAATAACACCCATGCTTTAGCCAAATTTGAGGACAAATTCTTGTGTGATTAACAATGTTTGAGTCATGTTATTGAATTATGAGTAACCAATGTGATTGTTACTTGTCGATTGGGAAAAAAAGAAAAAAATCACAAAAACGGCAGCATGGGAAGTGAAGACTGGGTCCAAGCGCGAAAGCACAAACGATGAAGTATCAATGGATAAAAGAAAGTTCAAAGTGAGAAAAAATATGCTCTTGTATCCTCTCCACATCGTGAAAAGTGAATTAATTATTTGTCACATTAATGATGTTGAGGCAGAAGACGACGTATCCTCTCCATGTCGCAGAGAGGAGTTCGAGGAAAGAAGAATTTATGAAACACTGGCGCGTCACGAACTTGAATCCAAATTTTCTACCGACTTTACTCAAATAATAAATAGACTCAGATTTTATTATTTTAATTATTCTTTTTCTTGCTTTTGGAGAAGGACGACTTGGAGAACTATTTCTTCAATTTTAGGGTTCATTCCTACTCTTTACTTTTATCGATTTTTCTTAAGAATATTAAATACTTGAAGATTGAGAATCGCATTATGATTAGCTAAATTCCCTTATTTTAGGGATGTGGCTACATAATGATTGTATATTATTGAATTTGAGGGATTGAAATTGGTTATCACATGAATTGATCTTTTGTTCTTAATTTAATTTTTGGAACTGACCACCATTGAAATAAACTTATTGTCTGAATTGAACTCGGAAGAGGAATAGGAGGATAGAAAGTGGGACAAAAGGAACATGATTTTCTCTAGAATTAGGGTTGATTTGTATCTAGGATAGGGATATACCTAGAGACCTTGCTAACTTTATAAACATGATAAACTCGTAATACTTTGTAATTGGTTCAGTTTATCCCCACTCCACGATGTAGTTAGATTGCCAATTACAGTAGGAGATTAGAGGTTGGGAGACCATGATCATACATTTAACCCTGTAAAATAGTGATTTGATAACCAATTGATATCCATTAGAGGAAATAATATACATGAATTCAAAGCAGGCTACAAGCTAGAAATTTCCCAAGTCATTTTTTTTAACTCCAACTTGAAATTAAATCATATTAGTTTGCTTAGTTACTTTGAATAATCGACCACTTAGAATAATACACCAATCTTTCTGGAAATACTTGCTTTAAATTACAGTTATTGGAAGAATCAAATATAATCTAATCTTAAGTCTTTGTGGGTATGACATCCGACCTTTAAAAAAATTATTTTATTACTTGCACGACAACGTACACTTGCATGTGTTTTTGACGCAACAAAAACCAAATCACAAAAGAAATTGAAGTGAATTCTTACCTTTCAAGCTATTTCATGAGAGTAAAAATCTTCCCCAATGGATCTATGGAAAATTTAATTATTTCATTGATTAGAGAGTACATGACATGTGGAGCTTTTTAATTGGTTTAGTTAACTAAATTGATACATTCACGCACCTCAACTGCGAGTTCACAAACATAAGCGCCTCCTCTTCTATTACATCACCTACCTAAAAGGGTATCACCTGTTTTGTTGGCTGCTTTACAGGTATCATCTTTTGTTTCAGCCAATAAAACAACCAATAAACAAGTGAAAACTTACTCTTGTTGACCCAAAGAAAACAGAGACTTGGATTAGTCCAAGGTGGTAACATTTTATCTGGAGATTGAGAGAAGAGGAGGAGGAAAGGAAAAATGGGGAAAGATGAAGAGGAGGAGAAAAGAAAATTGAGAAAGACACAAGGAAGGAGCAGAAGAGATCTAATTATGAAAGCCCTGTCTTAAACGTATTTCTATCAATGGGCCGTTAATTGTTGTTGAACCACTTATGGGTTGGATTTGCCCATGCAAGTGTAACATATACCCATTTTTTTGGAACATAGATCAATTATGTGTGGTAAATTTCCAACATAGTTGATATTTGTTGCAATATATGTCAATTTGATGGATTTATGAATTGATAAATTTGATGAAGACTGCTACATATGACCTTAATTTAGTTATTAACAATGTTATAACAATAATTAGAGAGTACATGCCAGACATACCTTTTTAATTGGTTAGGTTAACTAAATTGATACATTCACGCGCCTCAGTTGCTTGTTCATAAGCATTGTAAGAATTGTAATATGTTAGAACAAATTTCAATTTTGTAAGGTAATTTCCAATTTCCAATATAACATTTAGCACCCAAGGGAGGAAAATAAGCTAGCAGATCATTTGGCAAACATAACATATAACATTACATAGCAATGTGATAAAGGAAACGAAAACATAATCTAGCTATTGATAGACGATATACATAACATAACTATTGATAGACATAAACAATAGTGATAGGTAAGTAATATTCCCCCATACCTGAGAGTATCACCATTAAGCGATAAGGGGCCAAAGAAAGCTAGGCTACAAGCATCATAATTGCAAAGACATTAAAGCCAACAAAACAACAACCAATAAAAACAACTAAAATGGTATCTAGTCTATACTACTTCAGCCAACAAAAAGGACTCGGCAAAAAGGGAGGATCTGGAGTCAACATGGAGCGATTTAACTAGGAGGGGTCATCAACATTCTTGAAGGGTGATGTATTAGAGCTATCCATGCACTCTATCAAAAAACCACCTACAGAGAAATACAAATTAGAAAATAGAAGAATAAGGAAGAAATTAAAAACACTAAGAAGGCTTACCAACTGAGAAAGCCACCCTCCATTAGACAAGATCTAACTAAAATAAACAACGAGCACAACCCATGCACTGAGAACATAGCTGGAGAAGAATACTATAGTCAGTAATAGTAACATGAAATGAGGAAGAAACCAGAATCAATGAGACATAAGACTTGAAAGACTTACTCTTGTTAGTTGAGACAATAAATTTATCATAAAGAACAAAATCATCACGTTGATGAACCAGAGCAAGAGCATATACAGACTTTGATTAGTCCAAGGTGATAAAATTTTATTTGGAGATTAAGAGAAGATGAGGAAAGGAAAGATAACATGAAGAAGAGGTGAAAAATGAGAAAGTGGCAAGGAGGAAACCTCTAATTATGAAGAAAATCCTATGTTAAACCTATTTATATCCCTTCTGAATGTGCTGTTAATTGTTATAGGGCCAGTTATGGGTTGGGCTCAGCCCATGAAAGTTTAGCATATGACCATATGTTGTGACACATGCACAATTTTGTGTAGTAAAATTCCGATAGAATTGACATATGTTGCAACATATGTTAATTTGATGGATTTATGAATTGACCTTAATTTAGTAATTATAAATGTTATAATACTATATATAATGATTATTTATTATCTTATATCACAATCATATTGAATCACATAGTCATTAGATGATCAACTAATAGTATTATCCTAATTAAGATTGATGTATTGACAATTTGATGAAGATTATTACATTTGACCTTAATTTAGAAATTAAAAAAAATATTATAACACTATATAATGATTAATTATTTCTTATATCACGATCATATTGAATCACAATAAAAACGACATGTTTACACATCTTTTGCAACATATGGACCATATGTTGAAATTTACTACAGAGAAATCTACATATGTTCCAACATGTTAATCATATGTTGCATCAAATTAAAATTTTATTGGTACATATGTCAATTTTGTGTGGTAAATTTTCAACAGAATTGACATATGTTGCAACATATGTCAATTTGATGAAGATTGTTACATTTGACCTTAATTTAGTAAAACATATCATAATACAATATATAATAATTATTTATTGTCTTGTATCATAATCATATTGAATCAAATAGTCATTTCATGATTAACTAATGGTATTATCCTAAATGGATTGATGTATTGATCAATTTGATGAAGATTGTTACATTTGACCTTAATTTAGTAGTTAAAATGTTATAACACTATATGTAATGATTAATTATTGTCTTATATCACAATCATATTGAATCATAATAAAAAATGGCAGGTAAGGTTACACACAACATATGACCCATCTGTTGAAATTTACCACACTGAAGTGTGCATATGTTCCAACATATTAGTCATATGTTGCATCATATTAAAATTTTGTTTGTACAAATGTCAATTTTGTGTGTTATATTTCCGACAAAATTGACATATGCTAATATGATGAATTTATAAATTGATAAATTTGATGAAGATTGTTACATTGGACTTTAATTCAGTAATTAAAAATGTTATAATGCTATATATAATGATTACTTATTGTCTAATATCACACTCATATTGAATCACATTGTCATTATATGATCAACTAATAGTATTATCCACTTATATTGAATCACATTGTCATTATATGATCAACTAATAGTATTATCCACTTATATTGAATCACATTGTCATTATATGATCAACTAATAGTATTATCCTTAATGGATCGATGTATTGATCAATTTGATGAAAATTATTACATTTGACCTTAATTTAGTAATTAAAAATGTTATAACACTATATATAATAATTAATTATTATCTTATATCACAATTATATTGAATCACATAGTCATTAGATGATCAACTAATGGTATTATTCTAAGTGGATTGATGAATTAATAAATTTGATGAGAATTGTTGCATTTGACCTTAATTTAGTAATTAAAAATGTTATAACACTATAAATAATGATTACTTATTATCTTATATCACAATCATATTGAAAAACGACAGGTAAGCTTACACATCTGTTGCAACAAATGACCCATCTGTTGAAATTTACCATACAAAAGTATGAATATATGTCACGATCCAATTCCTCAAATCATGATGACACTTACTATAACCCACCAGTAGGTAAGTCAAACCGTAACCCAAAATGACAAGTAATGTGTATTGATTAACATATCAGGGACACTTCATCCAATACTAAGTGTCAACGATCGTTCAATAGTAATATAACCCAACTAGTGAGTTGGGGTCGAGTCCCAAGGGAGTGGTTTGTACTCAAGAATCAATAGAAAAACATAAATATGCTCAAGTCAATCATAGCTAAAAACATTTACGAAGAAAAACATAATTCAAGTTTGGGGTGACACAAGTGTCAAATATCAAAGGGGGGTTTGTATTCAATTATCAACTAAAGCAGTAAATAACGCGAAAATACGAATATGGAGACGGGATTCTTGGGATGTGATTGGATTATGGGCTAAGGTAAACAACCGGGTAATTGCAATTAATAGTAAACACTGCAAATCAGTGAATAAGCTAGACTTTAGTGGGGGTAAACTTTCTCTCGAACAATTTACCCCGAATCAGATTGGTTTCTCTCAAACACCAATAAGCAGCAATGAAGCACAACTTTCGCTTTAGTCCATTCACTCTCTCGAGCTGAATGTGTGGAAAAGGGTTTAGGATTCACTCTCTCGAGCTGAACCCATGACAACCCAATACCCACAGACCATCGATTCAGTAATTTTGATTTTAAAACCTCTCTCTCGAGCAAGCCAAAAACACGAAGTTAAGATTGTATTTGCAATTACAACCCATTAAATTCATTCACAATTACTGAACAAAATCACTTTTAAATAGCAAATAAACTATCAATTAACAATACCCAGCAGTTAAATCAACCCATAATCACACCCCATGAATTGGGGTTTTAGCTAGACATAGTAAAAAGGTAAAATCGTTACCAAGTTGTGTTTCCATCAACTGGGTAGGATTGATATAGTCTTTACAAAGGTCTAAGATGAAGAATCTTCAACACCTACTTCCAATTTCTTAGAAATGGAAATCTTCAAATCTTCAAAGCTAAGGAAATATTGTCTCTCTATTCAGTTCTAAGCTCTAAACTTCAAAAACTGAATAATAATATGATTCAACAAAAGATAACCTACTAAGCTAAAAATTTAAACAAGTATAGTTGTCAAAAAGTGTGATGTGAAGGTCCAGTCGGTGTAGTTAGTCGGGATCGCCGATCCAATCGGCGATCCGCCCTTTGGTCATTTTCATCGCCGTTTTGCTTTTGTCTTCGGTATCTTCAAGTTTTGTAACTTTGGGCGATATGGCACTGCATCGCGGAACCGTACGGCGAGTCCTCTTTTCTCTCGCCGACTAGATTTTCTCCTTCAGGGCTTGGCACTCTGGAACATTAGGTGAGACCTTGGCCGTTCGGCAACTCGCCTAATGGGTTACGCGATCCTCAGGCCTTCTTTCCTTCGTTCTTTCAGCTGCCTTGTTCCTTTTTGATCAATAGTGTCCATGCTTTGTTCCTCAATCCAAATACCTGAAATTCAAGGATTTACATCAGTTATTGGCACCAAATATGCATTTGAGGACACTAAATCTATTAAAATAAAGACGTAAATGAGTCCAAATTGTGGACTCATCATGTATAAAGGTAGAAACAAGCAGAAACAATACTTTAAGCAACAAAACAAAATAGAAGCTGAAGAAAACAAAAACTATCTACAGAGAAGATCCCTTCGGAACCTGGAAATCACAAGTACACAGTTGAGCTAACAAGAGAGTACTAGTCTAAAAAGTGGACCAAAGCAAAGTTGTCTCAAAATAGAAAAAAACTAGCTATACAATATACAGAAGGAGATAAGTAAGTCCAGGTTTCCATGTGTTCACCCTCGCCTCCGATCAAAAGTTGTTATTGACATGAACAATCACCGCTGGTAGCTAGTACCGGGAACTGCATCACGAACAAATGCAAAGTGCAGTATGAGTGCCGAAACGAAGGTACTTAGTAGGCATTATAGAACGGCTAAGCAAGAAAGGTAAAGAAAATATGAAAAGATAGAATCTAGACACAAACAGAGGTCAAAGCAGAATTTTAAAGTAAGCACACGAGCATACCTAAAATTAAGGCTAAGTACAACTAAAATAAAACTAATTAGACCCCTATAAGCTCAAAAGGTACACTCATCCACAAGTTTAAGTAAAGCTTGAATGGACCCCATCAGCCCGACGGTTACACAAAATACCTAAACTATAATAGCGAAGTAAAGTGAACCGAGAACTAAAAAGCTTAAGCCGAGCCTCGAGCCCCCAAGTAAAACCCTCAAACCAAAAGAATCCAATAATGGGCCCACCTAGCTCGAAAATAGACTCTCAGGGGAACCAACCAAGCTAGCAAAGAGTAAACTCAGGGGCTGCCCTACCAGATAGTAACTCTAGGGGCACCAACCCAACTAGAAAGAGTACCCCGGGGTACCAATGAGACCATCGCTCAGCCAGACAATAAACTCCTAGGGGCACCTACCCATCTAACAAGAGTAAACTCGATGGCCTCAACAAGAACCTCAAAGTTCTGCATATCATCTATCAATAATACCACCGTGGAACGACGTCCAAACTTAAGAAAATAGCAAAAGACTCCCAGCCTATGCCACTCCAATCCCAAATCTCCCAAGAAGCGGGAAAACCTCCAGTATGCAACAGGGCTGTAAAAATAGGTAGAGTGAATAGAAGCTCAACAAAGTTGAATCAATGCCTAAATTAAGGCTCATTCGGTTAGACTCAAGTCTGCTACTCTAGTATATAGGGAGCTAATCCGCCTGAAACGATGTCAGAGAAGAAACAAGGCCTAAAGGCCGCAAGAACCGCAAGTCTAAGGGAACACTAACCTAATCCTAGTCTAAGGCCACACATGCTAACAACATACAATTCAATCCACAACATAAAATTTAAGCATATAACCCCAACTAGCATGGTACCACACCCAAAATAGCGCCGATCAAACCTAAAACATGGTATCCAAGAAAGGAAATAAGAGAAATTAGGTACTCACACCCAATTCATTCTAATCAACAAAAATTTACACATTCAAGCTAAATCTAAGAAAAAGAAAGTTGTCGCGCGCTACAAATCGCAATGCCGAAGTTTTCCCCTTCCAAACGGTCTTAAAACACCGCCATGTAAAATAGAATCACAATTTTAATATGGTCATTTCAACACTAAGAACACATAAAATGGAAATGGACTAATTTTGGAGTCAAACCGGAATCGTGGGACCTGTATAAGAATTTCCAGAATTAACTCTATCAAAAATACCTAAGACAGTACTGATAGAATACATGCGTCCACTTTCAGTCAATGGACCAGGTCCCTTGACTCAACAGGAACAATAACAAAGAGTAAATAATAACAAGATCACAACACAAGCAGTTTACGTGGAAACCTCTTTGCTCAAGGGAGTAAAACCACGACCTGTCACACATGATTTTCAACTGTTTTCACTAATCTTCCTTAAGAAAAAGCGAACAACAGTTACAATTAACATGAGAAAAGGTTATTAATCTCGCAACCAAGTAATAACTCTATTACTTGAAGAGCCTAAGCAGATGCCACACTGCCCACTAAGCTATCACCACTAGACAACTTAGTATTCAACTAAGCAACACACAGGTTACCCACTAAACCACCCACTCTAGATGACTTAGACTTTGACTAAGCAACAAAACAATGCTACCCACTAAATCAGTTACCATTAACTGATTTAGACTATTCAACCAAACACAATATCTGAATCCTTTATAGATTTAGGAACAGATTTACAATGTCCGTGCAGAAGAAATAATCCTAAGACAACTAGGCTTGCAGCTCTATCAGGTCCCTGTTGTTCTTGAGGATGATTCTTCACTTTTGTTAGCCTTTGCAAGAGTTCTTGATAGTTTATTCAAGTTGCAAAAACTAGAGTTATGACTATTGGACATAATCTTTATGAAGAATAGTCACAACCTTTGAGGCCATTCCATTGGCTGAGGTTTCTGCCACTTCTGCCACAGTTGGAGATTGTGCACCAACCAATTGTACTTTTTCCAGCTTGGCAGTTGTGTGTATATTGGCGCCAGATCAGGTCCTTTTACAAAGTCCTTGGGTTTGTCGCATCATCAAAACTACAACTAACATTTTCCCCCTTTTTAATGATGACAAACTATACACACAATGCCTACAATTTCTTCCCCCTTTTAACAACATCTTATTCAATTCATTCTCTTCTTTCCCCCTGTCAACTAGACAACCTTCTACCAGCCTAAGAACCCACTTTCTACAAGCATCCAATACCTTCTATGAGCACCCAATTATTCCCCCTTTTGGCATCATAAAAAAAAGTGCAGTAAACCAGCAGAAGAAGTATGATCATTTAAGTAAGATCACAGCCAGGGGCAACACTAACAGGGTTAAAAAAAAAGGAAACGATAGAAATTAGTCACAACAAAACAGGAATCAATTTCACTGCACACAAGTCAGCATTCAATACATTTAATTTAAACTGAAATTGAGAACCCCGGACACTATCCTCACAAAAAGAAAAGACACATGAAGGAACAGAGAGGACTATGAGGAGGGAGGCTGATGGGAGAGGGAGTTGATAACAAGAGTGAGCTTGGAATTTGCTGCATCATTATCCTTTATCATTTTCTCTTGGAGAGCACCAATTTTAGTAAGGAGCTCCTCATTCTATTTTTTCAGTTCCTTAGCCTCTTCAGTACCAGGTCCCTCAGTTTGCGCTTTGAGTAATTCAGCCTTTAGTAAGGCAATTTCAGCATCTTTGTTGCTCACTCGCACGGTCATCTCCTTCAGTTCATGCTTCAACTGGTCTTGTTCCATAACCAACTGAGATATCTTGCTCAGTGGATTTCCCTTTCCTTTTATACACTCGTATTCCATCAGCATACTGAGGGTGAATGATTATTTAGCAGTTCCAATTTTTCCTGCTCCCATTGATATGTTCAGATGATGAAACACTTTGGTCAAAAAGTAGCCATATCCCATACCATGTTTGCCCTTGTGGTTAACCATAGTCTTGTACATGTGCTCTAGCATGAGGGCTGGAAGATCTATGGGATCAAACTTGCAAAGTGACTCCATGATGAACAAATCAGATGTAGAAGCAACAGTGCACTTTTCTGTTCGGGGAAGGAGTACCTTGTTGATAAATTCAAAGAGCATCTGGTACTCACCTTTCATGAGTTTCTTTTGAATCCCAGGACGTTGTGTGTTAGGAATTTTAGAGCATTCTTTGACAAACTCCATAGTGCAAGTTTTTCCAATGACGGACCTGGTCCCTTCTCTCGGTACCTCTAGTATTTTCCCAACAGGTCCTCAGTCAAATGCAAACTTTTGTCCCCTACCCTGGTGTTTATGCTACCATCCTCTTCAAACTCAATGTTATAGTAAAACTCTCCTACCTCTTCCTCATGTAAAACGGGTGACTTGGTCTAGAACAGGTGAGTCCACAACTAGATTTCCACGAGATCGTACAGAGAACTCATCCCATGCTTGGTGATGATATCATGGTCAAACACTCGACCTCCAAGAACCTTCTAGAGACGTAGGTTGTTGACAATTGACTGTTTGCTCTCTCCGTGGTCATCCTCACTTCCCATGGGACCAGGTCCCATTCCAGATGTTGGTTTGATGATAGGAGAGGTTTCTCTCTTTCTCTTGTTCTTCCCCTTTTTGGACACAACCCTTTTTGCGACAGATGCTTTAGACTTTCCCTTTCCGAGTTTCTTCACTTGTTTTTCCCTTTTTTCTTCAGAACTTTTTCCCACACCTTCATGTTCAGAATCTTCAATCGAGACATCTACCACATCAGTATCAGGAATCTCAAAGAGTACATTAGCCAATTTCCTTTTCTTGCGCCTTTCTGTAGACGTTGTTATACTAGATTTCATAGCATCACCCATCAGTTTCTTTGAATCAGATCTAGTAAAAGGCCTTCTTTTAGGTGTCTCCTATGTGACCTTCTCCTTTCCTTTTGTGGATATAGGGACCATTTTCTTTTGAACAATCCATCGGAGGGGGCGATTATTCTCGTCAGTGTCAATAGAGTCAGACGAAGGGTACACACCAAACTCAGGAATTTGGTCAAACACTGGTTGAGAGCCCCCAAGCAAATCATCCACAAAATGTTCTCCTTCTTCGCTTAGTAACCCTCCCCTCATCTGGGTTAGACTCTCGACGACTATGCTCTCACTTGCTTCAAGAATATTTGACTCAGACGATTTATTCTCGGGAAAGTCTCCCTCAAATAAGTGGTCTGACAACATAGCAGAACAGGGACCAGGTTCGGGTGCTGGGTTATTGAGGTCTAAGGGAGAATGGGGATTAGGAGGACTTGTTTCACCAATGTTGACCGGAGAGATGATCGACATTTTGGAAGGAGACGGAGCATAGGAAGATGTGTAAAATGCCACTGGGTCTATTTCATTCAGTGAGTCTAGCATTTTCTTTGAAGAAGATGGGGATTGATACATTTTGTTTGAGAGAGAAAGATGAACAGTGACAGAGAAGAAGCGAGAGAGAGGGGGAAATAAGGGTTTGGGCAGAAGGCTTTTTAGAGAGAAGGAGATTTGAAATGAGGAGAGATGGAGTGAAGAAGAGTCTTATAAAAAGAACTTGAAACGATGTGTCAGGTCCCTGAGTAGATGCGTCGCTTGGACTTAAAGCGATGGACAACAGTCAGAGAGATCGATGACTGACACGTGGAGATCTCAACGGTTCTCATTCAATCAGTGTAAGTGAAATGTATAGGATGCTAACCTTGAGAGGGACCAGGTCCTCAACTGCAGATGAGATTTGATTTCTGAATGGTTCTGACTATTCTTTGCTCCCGTGATTTCCATGAGTGTATACCTGAAATAGGTACATAGTTGATCTCACTTAAACAATACATTACGAGTAATGAGGATACCTGCCCTCCAGATCATAGCCAAAATAAGGATTGGCTGCCTTTGGATGGGATTAAGTCAGTGCAAATTCATCATTCCTAACTTCAACCTGTTACTCTCAAATTGATCCTTGCTTAGAGCCTTGGTAAAAATATCTACAATTTGATCTTCTGTTCTGCAATACTGCATGCTGATATTTCCCTTTTCAACATTGTCTCTCAAGAAGTGGTGTCTGACATCAATGTGTTTTGTTCTTTTGTGTTGAACTGGATTCTTTCCCATGTTGACTGCACTCGTATTGTCACACATGAGAGGAATCGTATGGGTATGAACTCCAAAATCTTCAAGTTGTTGGTTGATCCATAGTAGTTGAGCACAACAAGATGCAACAAGTACATATTCTACCTCAGCTGTTGAAAGAGCTACTTAATTCTTTTTCTTGGTACCCCATGAGATAAGTGAGGATCCAAGAAAGTGTGTCATTCCAGAGGTACTCTTTCTGTCAACCTGATATCCTACAAAATCAGCATCTGCATACCCTACCATTTCAAAGAAGTCACTTGCTGAATAAAAGAGGACCAGGTTCCCTGTCTTCTTTAGATACCACAAAATCCGCTTAGCTGCCTTAAGATGTGATTCCCTGGGACATGCTTGGAATCGTGCACACATTCCTACACTGAAGACAATGTCAGGTCTGCTAGATGTTAGATACAATAGTGATCCAATAATGCCTCTGTACATGGTTTGATTCACTAATGGATCAGCTTCATCTACTCCCATTTTTTAGTTTGTCCCCATGGGGGTATCAATAGGCTTAGAGTCTACTATGTGGAACTTCTTCAGCAGCTCCTTTGTGTACTTCTCTTGACAGATTAAGGTGCCACTTGGTGTTTTCTTGATCTGCAGACCCAAGAAGAAATTCAACTCTCCCATCATGCTCATCTCAAATTCATTCCCCATTAGCCTAGCAAATTCTTCACACAAATGCTCAGAGGTAGCTCCGAAAATGATATCATCCACATACACTTGAATGATGAGCAGTTCTTTTTCCTTTTTCATCAGAAACAAGGTGTTGTCTATCTTGCCCCTTTTAAAATCATTCTTCAGCAGGAATTTGGACAGCCTTTCATACCAGGCTCTAGGAGCTTGTTTTAATCCATACAGGGCCTTGGTTTGCCTGAACACATGATTTGGCCGGTCAGAATCCTCAAATCCAGGTGGTTGTTTCACATAAACTTCTTCCTTTAGATCTCTATTCAAAAAGGTACTTTTGACATCCATTTGGAAGAGCTTGAAACCCATGAAGGCTGCAAATGTTATGAGGATTCTGATAGCCTATATTCGAGCAACAGGGGAAAATGTGTCATCATAGTCTATGCCCTCCTCCTAATTATAGCCTTGAACAACTACTCTAGACTTGTTCCTAGTGATAAACCCATTTTCATCAAGCTTATTTCTGAACACCCACCTGGTCCCTATGATTGTTCTATCAGCAGGTCTTGGGACCAGGTACCACACATTGCTCCGCTCAAACTAATGAAGTTCATCTTGCATTGAATTGACCCAGTCAGCATCTTTCAGGGCTTCTTTCACATTTTTAGGCTTAATGGTAGAAATGAAGGCTGAAAACACAACCAGATTTCTTGTTTTTGACCATGTTTGTATTCCAGAATTCAGTGGGGAAATGAGATTATCGAGGGGGTGAGATGAACTGTGCTTCCACCCTGGTTTAGAGGCCAAGGGTTGAGGTTGAACCGTCTGTTCTTCTTCATCTTCAGAATCGTCGTTTTCAAGAGAATGAGTTTTCTCTTGACTTACATCATGAGATGGACCAGGTCCCATAGTAGGCTGGTCATTCTTCTTCATCTTCTCAGCTAGACTAGGACCACCACCATCAAACTCTAGATTCTTTTCAGGTTTAGACCTGTTAACTTCAATATTCTGGACTTTGAAAAGCTCCATAAGATCATCATCGTCCTTCATCTCCAGGTATTTCAGATCACCACTTTCATCGAAAATCACATGAACACTTTCTTCAATGCATAGTGTTCTTTTGTTGAAAACTCTATCAACTTTGCTTGAAGATAAGTATCCTACAAAGACACCTTCATCACTTCTTGGATCAAACTTTCCCAGATCATCCTTGCCGTTGTTTAGCACAAAGAACTTGCACCCAAAGGCTTTTAGGTAACTGAGCTTGGGTTTCCTGTTGTTGAGCAGTTCATACGGAGTTTTGTTCAGGAGAGACCTAATCAAGTATCTGTTAGTCACATAACACGCAGTATTGACAGCTTCAGCCCAAAAATTTGAGGAAGATTAGACTCGATGGGCATAGTTCTGGCAATATCTACCAGAGTTCTATTCTTTCTTTCCACCACACTGTTTTGTTGAGGTGTTCTGGGAGCTGAGAAGTTATGATTAATACCACTTTCAGTACAAAATGTATCAAGCGTCGCATTTTCAAACTTGGTTCCATGGTCGGACCTGATCCCTGCAATCAAGCAGTTGAGCTTGGTTTGGATCATCTTGAAAAATATCATCAGCACATCAGTTGTCTCAGATTTTGACTTGAGAAACATAGTCCACGTGAATCTTGAGTAGTCATCCATAATCACTAGGATATACTTCTTTCTGTTTTGACTTTGGATTTTCACAAGCCCGCACAGATCCATGTGTAGCAACTCAAGAACCCTTGAAAAGCTTACTTGCTTCTTTGGTTTGAATGAGGATCTGATCTGTTTCCTTTTGGCACATGCCACACACTTTGACATCACTGAACTTCAATTTTGGTAAACCACGTACCAGGTCCCTAGATACAAGCTTGTTCAATAGAAATGAGCTCACATGACCTAGCCTCCTATGCCATAGAACGACATTTTCACTTTGAGCACTGAGGCATGTTAGATTGTCTCCATGAGTGTTTCCAGATCTGTCACATACATGTTTTTTCGTCTTCTGGCCATTAAGATCACCTTCTTGTTAGTCAAGATGGTTACAATGCATTTGTTTGAATAAAACTTGACTTCGTTTCCCTTGTCACAAATCTAGGAGACGCTGAGAAGACTATATTTTAACCCACTCACACAGTAAACATTTTCAATGGAATCTTCAAGTGACTTTCCAACTCTACCAACTCCAAGGATGTGCCCCTCTTTCCATCGCCAAATGAGACACCTCCACCTTGAAGTGCCTTAAGTGAAAGGAAATTTTTGACGCTCCCAGTCATGTGCTTCGAGCATCCACTATCCATGAACCAGCTCTGACTGCTACTTCCTTCACCCCCTGCAACACAGATCACTTATTAGATTTGGGAACCTACTTCAATTTGAGTTCCCAGTACGCTGATAAGGGCGTAATTAGAGTGTTTCTTGCCCAGTGAGGCAGGTTTGCTTTGTTCTTGTTCAAGGATTTAAGAATAGGACCAGGTCCCCTTCTTGGAGTTGTCTTCTGTCTATAATAGACTGAAAAATTTTCTTGAGAGGCCTTCCAGGTAGGACAGTCCCCTTTCAAACGGCCATTTCGACCACAATGAAGACATAATAAATTATCCGACACAGAGACATATTTACTGTGGGGATTGTAAGGAGGGGTGATATTCAGGCTACCTAATCCCTTTTTGTTGTAGTTACTTTGATTGGTAATTTTGGAAAGTAAGTTGGTGGAACTGGTCCATTTTAGAGAAGTTTGAAGTTCTTCTTTATCACGGACCATCTGATCATTTCTTTCCAAGCCTAGAGCAAGTCTGGTTTCAGCCGTATTCAGACTGGTTTCTAGCTCTGCTTGCAAGCTAGTAGCCTCCCCCTTTATTTTTCCAAATTTCTCAATCATTAGACTTAATTGTTCCTTGAGTTCTAGACTTACAGATTCTAGAACCATTACTTGTTCATCAGTAACTGACATGTGTACAGTCAACACTGTTATTTCTTCACTCAGACTATCAAGACTGTTGTTCATAGAGTCCTTTTCAGTGGTTAACTGTATGACATAGTCAATCAAAACACCAACTAGGTTTCTCAGCCTTCTGATAGAATAAGTATTCAAGTTTTGTTTAAGATCAAGGAGAGTTACCTTTTCTTCATCGTCCCTATCATCTGATTTCACCATGAGAGCAAGCATGCCATTAAATATGTTGGCATCATCTTGAACAACCAGCATAGACACATCATCAGGACATTTTGAGTATCGGGCAATCTATTATGAAGTGCCCCGCATTTCCGCACTTGTGACAGAGATCACTAGTAGTTGCAGAACGAGGGAGATTCCCTCTTCTCTTGAACCCTCCATGTTTTCTCATAATTTTTTGAAATCTCTTGGTTAGATAAGCCATGTCATCCTCTTCACTAGAGTCATCTCCAGACTTGATTTTGAGAACTAAAGACTTGTCTTTCTTAGCTTCCTTCTTTGAGGTGTCCTGATTTCTGTTCATTTCATGAGTTTTGAGATTTCCAATGAGAGTATCCATCGTCAAAACCTTCAAGTCCTTTGCTTCAATTATGGCATCTACTTTACTTGCCCTTGACTTGGGAAGAATTCGAAGAATATTCCTGACCTACTTACTAGAGCTAATGGGTTCTCCCAAGCTTTGCAACTCATTTGTTATGGATGAAAACATTGTATGCATGTCATGAATGATTTCACCCTCTTTCATTGTGAAGTTCTTGTATTGGGTGGTCAGCATATCTACCTTAGACTCCTTCACCTGCTTTGTCCCTTCGTGAGCTGTTCTTAGACTGTCCCAGATTTCCTTTGCTGATTCACACGCAGAGATGCGATTGTACTCTTCAGCACCTATACCACACACTAATAGCTTCTTAGCTCTGTAGCTTTTCTCGATCTTCTTTCTGTCTACCTTGTTGTACTATTGACGAGTCTTTGGAACAACTTTTGTGATTTCACCATCTTTCACTTCCACGGTTGGAATGAACGGTCCATCCAACACTATGTCCCATAACTCGTTGTCCTTAGCCATAAGATAGTCATGCATCCTTGTTTTCCACCAACTGTAAAACTGACCATTGAAACAAGGAGGTTATGTTGAAGATTATCCTTCTTCGAGGTTCAGTGGAGCAACCATTCTTTTACAGAAATATCTCTCTTGGTGTTAACTAGCTAGAGAGTACCCGCTCTGATACCAATTGATAGAATATGTGCGTCCACTTTTAGTCAATGGACCAGGTCCCTTGACACAACAAGAACAATAACGAAGAGTAAATAATAACAGGATCACAACACAAGCAGTTTACGTGGAAACCTCCTTGATCCAGGGAGTAAAACCATGACCTATCACACAGGATTTTCAACTGTTTTCACTAATCTTCCTTAAGAAAAGTGAACAACAGTTACAATCAACGTGAGAAAAGGTTCTTAATCTCACGACCAAGTAATAACTCTATTACTTGAAGAGCCTAATCAGATGCCACACTGCCCACTAAGCTATCACCACTAGACAACTTAGGATTCAACTAAGCAACACACAGGTTGCCAAGTAAACCACCCACTCTAGATGACTTAGACTTTGACTAAGCAACAAAATGATGTTGCCCACTAAATCAATTACCCTTAACTGATTTAGACTTTTCAACCAAACACAATATCTAAGTCCTTTATAGATTTAGGAACAGATTTACAATGTACATGCAGAAGAAATAATCCTAAGAAAACTAGGCTTGCAGCTCTATCAGGTCCCTATTGTTCTTGAGGATGATTCTTCACTTTTGTAAGCCCTTGCAAGAGTTCTTGAGAGTTTGTTCAAGTTGCAAAAACTAGAGTTATGACTATTTGACATAATCTTTATGAAGAATAGTCACAACCTTTGAGGCCATGCCATTGGCTGAGGTTTTTGCCACTTCTGCCACAGTTGGAGACTGTGCACCAACCAACTGTATTTTTTCCAGCCTGGCAGTTGTGTATATATTGGCGCCAGATCAGGTCCCTTTACAAGGTCCCTGGGTTTGTCACATCATCAAAACTACAACTAACATTTTCCCCCTTTTTGATGATGACAAACTATACACACAGTTGAAGAATAGTCACAACCTTTGAGGCCATGCCATTGGCTGAGGTTTCTGCCACTTCTACCACAGTTGGAGACTGTGCATCAACTAATTGTACTTTTTCCAGCCTGGCATTTGTGTGTATATTGGCGCCAGATCAGGTCCCTTTACAAGGTCCCTGTGTTTGTCATATCATCAAAACTACAACTAACAAGTACCCCGAACTTGTCTTCCAAAAATGGAACACAATTTGGGGCTCAAAGTGAAAAAAACATTAACATGCAATAATCTCACCCAAACAACTTAATTAAAGATATAATGCAACCATCTATTACCTGAAATTACCTCCAACAAAGGGCCTTCAATAGTTTTTGATAAGACACTCATATAGCCTCAATAATTGCGGATGCACATGACTTTGAATCACCAATTCAGAGCTAAAACTAGGGAATTATAAAGTTTTGAACCTTCCACATTAAGCTGAGTCATGTCTTGTCCTTATTTAAAAGGCTAGATAGAATTGCTCTTTGAAAATGTGTCCCAAAGGGCCCGCGAACATCGAGAAAAAGATGGTTTCCCTTTCCAAATGTGGTCGAAGGCCGACGAGTGCGAAGGCCAGCAAACCTAGGTGCCACGAACGAGACTGGTGGCTCTCAAATGCGGAGGCTTGACAAGCCAGGACTTCATGAACACAACACAACTATTCAAATTCGGAGGTAAACATTTATCTTATCTAAGAACACGACCAAGGTGGCCCGTAATCGTGAAGACCAATATAGGCTTGCACGAGTGGATGCACATCAGCTGATTTTTACAAAGAATGTTGACCAAGGTAAAACTTAGGTCTTAACTTAAAAGTTAAAATGTCTAATCACATTGACTCACACTAGAAGCCTCGGGAGTCATGCCAACCATGCCACTAGCCTAAAATGACCCTTCCAAAGTTGTTGGAATCATTAGCATTGGATTTTGAGGTCATCTTCCAGAACATCTGATTGAAAACAACCGTTCAAGGCTCAAAAGATCCAAAATAAAGAAATTCACATAAAAACCAAATGAATTACCAGGTGACTAAGATATCAGTCCCAATAAGTCATTGATGACTTACGGTGGCTATAGGAACCAACTAAATGATGAAAAAAAGGCACAAACACAAAAATGACCTAGAGGGTCATTACTCGTTACAATTTTTCCAACAAATTAGTCATGTGTTGCATCAGATTAAAATTTTGTTGGTAAAGATGTTAATTCTATGTGGTAATGTCACAACCCAAGCCTACACCCTGGACGTGGCTGACACTTGAGAACCATTGCTTGTCTCCAAGCAAACCATCATCATGGCTGACTATAAGCGGAAGACTAACTCAAGCATACCTAAGCATCAAATTGAAAGAAACGTTTAGAAACAACTTACTGAATCTCAAAACTTTGCTAAATATCCTGAGTAAGAAACATAAATTTTAAATAAAATATCTGAAACTGAAAGACTCTCCAAAACTGTCTATTTATGAAGCCTCTACTATAAAGGAAGGATGTCGGGACAAGACCCACGACACCTCAAAACTACTAACTGGAAAGTAATTGTGAAGTCCTCTAGAATACAACGAGGCTCACCAAAGCTAACTGGAGTATAAAATGATCTCAACGAAGCGCATGTTGATAATCATGAACACCTATATCGGCATCATAAAAGAATGCAGTCGAATGACATCAGTACATGTAATTTACGAGTATGTAATATGGTTGAGTAAACAAATAACTTAACTCAATGACTGAAAGAAACTCAATTGAATCAATACATGAACATGAAGTGAAAACCATTTAAGCTTTACAATAAAATATACAATGAAAATATTATACTTTACTTGTGGGGAGTTTCTCTAACCGGCAACTATAACTATGAGCCTAGCAAGGATACAACGTCCCGCCGCACATTGCAAAAGCCCATCCTATACCTTGTTGGTTGTATAAGATGATATTGTGACGATGGATCCATCTAATTAGCCTTCTCAGAGGCAGTGAGGAGTAGTATGAAGAATCAATGTTATCCTATCCTACGCTGGCCATGTAGTTCTATGGGACTTCTGAATCATAAAAGACTCTAACCCAACTCGGTGATCAATACTACTCCCAAAATAATTAATATAACTTTGTGCTCAATTCACCCATTACAAAGAATGAACTTCTTACATTACTTGAAATACTTTTCAAAACATGCGACATGTTTACCTTCTTGAAAACATGCACTTATAAACTTATCTTTCAAGTCCAATAATTAATTAATATATATATATATATATATATATATATATATATATATATATAGCATTAGAAACTCTTAACTCCTTATTATGAAATAGAACCTTTAAACTTTTTCTCAAAATTCAGTTTAAGAACTTAAGTGTTGTCTTTAAAAAAACTTTTCAAAATTTATAACTCAAAATAGGGTTCATGCTAAAATATAGACATGAAAAAATCAACTCAAGGATCTCAATAACAATATAGAAACTCAATAATTAAGAATAGAATTTTTAAAAGAAATAGGAACTCGAGAATTCAAAATTAACTCATCTCAAGAATACTCAAATCTAGGGGTAGAATCCTAGATTACTCTTTTACTGATTTGAAAGTAGATGTAGGGTGTGAGAACGAATTAGTCCAACACTATGATAGCCTTACATTCTTGGAAGAACAAGGTTCTTGAAGAATCTTAAAGAAGAACTTGATTAGAAGCCTTGAAACCCTAGCTTGAAGGAGAAAAATCAAGAAAACCTTTCTTGAGATTTCTTGAGTTAGTTTCTTGAAACTCTATGGCCAAGAATTATGATTTTCATTAGTGATTCATAATTATGTGGAGGAATTTGAGTTGGAAAGAATGGAATTCTTTGAGAAAAACTTACCTTGAAGAAGAATCTTGAATGAAGTCTTCTATTTTGATTTTTTTTCCTTAGAGTTTTGCCTTAGGGTTTAAGAGAGAATAGAATGATGAATTAAGAAATGAAAATCTGATTGTTTTGGGTCTTTAATTAATCAAGAAATTAGTTTAGGGTTTTCTTAGAGGTAAAATGATAAAAATGACCCTTTTTAATATTTTACCGTCGGCTAATTCGTCACTACACTATATCAGGTTACTAAAATAGTCATAACTTTTTACTCAAAATTTGGATTGATGCAAAATTGGTGGCGTTGGAAAGAGGATTCAAATACCTTTAATTTGATAGGTTATGGTCCACGAAACTCTTTATATTCTAAGATATATGGTCGTTTGAAGTTGATCCAAGTAGAATCTTACATCAAAACTTAATCGATAAGGAAACTTTCAACTCAACTTTGTGCTAGGAGTTTCTAGTGACCTCAATTGATATCCAAAATCATTTCCGCACTAAATAATTTATCTTTACACATATGGGTAATTTAAGAATCACCCAATATGACCCTAGAAGTAAATGAAGAATGGTTCGAGTCTTAACTTAGAAAATTTCGAGGTGTTACATGTAAATTTCTAATAGAATTGACATATGTTGTAACATATTCCAAATTGATAGATTTATAAATGGATACATTTGTTGAATATTATTATATTTGACCTTAATTCATTAATAAAAAATGTTATAACACAATATATAATGATTACTTATTGTCTTATATCGCAATCATATTGAATCACATAGTCATTAGATGATCAACTGATGGTATTATCCTAAGTGGATTGATGTATTGATAAATTTGATGAAGATTGTTACTTTGACCTTAATTTAGTAGTCAAAAATGTTATAAAACAATACATAATGATCAATTATTGTCTTATATCACAATCATATTTAACCACAATGAAAAATGACATTTAATGTTACATATCTATTGCAACATATGATCCATCCATTGAAATTTACCACACAGAAGTGTTCATAAGATCCAATAGATTAATCATATATTACATCAAATTAAAATTATGTTTGTACATATATCAATTTCGTGTGGTAATTTTCCAACAGAATTTACATATGTTGCAACATATACCAAACAACTATATATTGAGGAAAAAATAACAGAAAATTGATAAGTTGCAACTTATGCACATAGTTTCGAGCCAAAAAGTATTACATAATTGAAAGATAAATTACAGATGATTCTAAGTCTTAGGAAACACACTAACTATATTAGCAATTTTTACATCACAAATACACACATGACAATGAAAATTGACATGTTTACCGTTATCATCACTATCAGGCCGGCCATTCCTGTGAACTTATTGCTGATGTTGAATAGTGCAACAAGTGGGTCTTTCTCCCAGAACTAAAGAATTTTTCACCCATTATTTGTCAATATTTCTTATTAACTCTGTCAACATTTACTGTCTGTGGCTACGTTTTTTTCATGTACCAATCAACACCCTTCTCGGATTCACCACTATAGAAGACTGAAATTATGGCAATCACATATGATGCATCAATGTGGCCTCCATTTGATGCTTGCTTAAACAATTCCACTGCAAGTTCTTCTAGCGTATCATTTTTTAAAAAAGTCCATCTGAGAAAAAAATATATTTAAAAGGGTGAATACATCGATAAACACCTGAATACATATGAAAAAAATTAAAATTAATTAGTACCGCGCCTTTTTTGTATAAGGTTTCTGTATTCCCTCATTTTCTACATTGCTTCATGAAAGATGTAACTTTATTTATGTTCTCTTCATTTTACCACTCGCCATGAAACAATCAAAAAGTCTACCAGTGCTACCTTCTGATATACATAGGTTTCATTTGCGACTTCATGAAAAACCTTGCAACTAAACAATCAATCGGTTAGAAAACAATATGTAAGTTGTTCGTTGTAAATAATAGATTTATATACATATCTTAATTTTACATTGACTAAATCATTGAAGGAAAAATAAGTAATCCTTGCAACAATATCAGTAAGTAGCCCATTGGGAAGGGATAAGGGACTACGAGTCACCTTCTTTGAGCAATATTCTATTTTTCAGAGAGAAGAATGACCAAAAGTAGACCTGACCTGAACAAGTACATCCGACCTTTTGTCTTGATTATGAATCAAGAAAGACGGGATCTAAAGGCACGCAATTCTTGATCTTTTTAGAATTCTGAAGGACATCGATCTTTCGCCTTGCGCAAGGATATCTCTCTTTTCTTAGCCTCCATAAGGAGAGAATAGTCTACTTAGGTGGAAGGGGAGGCCTAGTTTTATTTTATCTGGGCCAAAGACTGTGCCCTCTACATTATCAAAAAAAGTCGCTTCCTTTTTTCGGGGACTTTTCCGCAACTTCTTATCACTATTTCGCTTTCTATAAACCATAGTGTCAATCTCCCTTACTTTATAGGGCAGGAGAAGGTATCTCAAATCTTTCCAGTGGAGAACCAAACCAGGACTAGGTTAGGGGCCTTAAAAAAGGGAATTACCTCTTATCCTCCCTTTGTTGAAGAAGGGTTGACGTAATGGATAAGGTTCAGGAGGTTACTAGAGTCGGAGTTCCAATTAGCAATAAGAGAAAAAGAAAAAAAGAAATGAAATAAGCTTTAAAAGGCCAACCCCCGGGCAGTGTTGGGCCAAGACTAACTGCGAGTTTAAAGTGGTTTACTATGTATATTTCAAGAGAAAGAAAGTATAGGCATAAGCTTATGGGACTAAGGTGTGCCACCTTAAGAGGAATGGAGCAAGGAGTTATCCACTAAATGATAGAAAGGCAACTTTCTCAAGGAGGGAGGCTTCTTTCAATATAAAGCAAGGTGTAACCAAGCTTCTTTCCGACCAGACTGACCTGACAATTATCTTCTTATAGATAGTTCCTTGCTTATAAAAAGATTTAGAATGAGAATACATTGAAGCTTATTCAGGATTGATCTTTCTTATCCGAGAGTCTTATCAAACTCTCTGTCACTGTAGGTGCAACACATGTAGTAGTGACTGAAAGAGCTGATGCGGCATGATCGCGATTATAAGTGTCCTATTTAGTTTAGGGATTTAGGGACTAGGCCTGTTGAGGAACTGCGATGATTCATCGATTCAATATAATTCAAAAAAAGAATTCTCTTCTTGTAATCTTCTTCATATTTTTCCTCTACTTGCGAAAATTTCCTCTTCTTGTAAAAGTTTTCCTCTTCCTGCAAAAATTTTCTCTTCTTGTAAAAGTTTATTTCCTCTTCTACATCCTTGTGTGTAAAAGATTTCTCTTATAACGATTATGAAGTTGCACTTTTGAAGAAGAGTTGCAAATTTTGAGTTTTAAAAGATTTAAAATGTGAAAAGTTGAATTTTTTTGAATGGAATATAAAGAGTCGCAAATTTTTGAAAATGTTGATTCAACGAAAGAGTTTGTAAAGATTGGAATATGAGTTGTAATGATGTCCCTGTAATGACAGTGCATTATAAGTTGTGTCAATGATAGTGTAGAAAAGTCATGGATTGTTGTCACTTAACGACAATTGTAATCTAATTACTTATTAGTCAAAATAACAACAGACTGACATATGTTGTAACAAATGACAATTATGTTTTAAACTATACACACAATTGACATTTGTTAGAACAAATGCAAAATTCTATTGGAACATATGCAAAATTATGTTGTAAGTTGTAACACTGAATTGACATTTGTTGGAAAAGATGCAAAATTGTGTTGGAACATATGCAAAATTCTATTGTAAGTTGCAACACATAATTGACATCTGTTGGAATAGATGCAAAATTTTGTTGTAAATTGTTAATTAAAAAATTGTAAAAATGCATCAGTTCTGTAATAAAGTAAAACATGTAGTTCAAAGTAAAACATACATTTTATATATATAACATAAGTTGATTCAAATTCAGATACATCCTCAAATAAAAAAATAAGTTCATTAAAATTCAGCAACAATTATGGAGCATTTTGATTTGGAGTTGTAGTTCTTTTGTGGCTCTGTTTGTTATTTTTTATAAAAAAATATATATAAAAATAGGTTATTCCTATGAGTAATGTTCTGAAATCATTTAGAAAATATTTATATCAAAACAAAACCAGCATCCTTACATACGGAGCACTTCTTCCTGGTTTTCTTAGATCAACATATTGTTTTAATTATAACTTATGGGCAAGCCCTTTTGATTGAAATAGGACCAATGTTACAACCAAGACCATGCCCAAAAAGGAACCCGATCCAAAAACTAAATACTACACATATGCTAAATTAGGAAACAAAAATGAAACAAAATAGGAAAATGGAAAGGGGATCGGGTTATCTTCTTCACTTCGCCATTACAAATCCTAGACTAGGATACACACATTGGTTTCTGCATCAACATTTTGTGCTCTAGCTTCAGCTACCTTCGCAACAACCTGAAATGACTCAATAGGTACATCGAGCTTTGGGTGTATTTCATATCAGACGTTAACTAGTCTCGCTAATATCATGAAATCATCCCAATCAAAGACTTCTCCAACTCAATGCGATTTAGTCGAAGCTTTAAGTCAGGTGATGGCCTCTCTCCCTTTGATTGTATTACCTATTATCTTAAATAACACTTACCTAATTCAGAAACTCGTATATTTAATCCTTTAGCTTTGACAGGTTGAGCTCATCAAGGAGCTAATACCACTGTCTAAAGCCTTAGGACAATGTTACGTCGGTCTTCCTCAGGTATTCTTCGATTACTATTAACCTCCTCTATGCTATTTTTCCAACGGACCTCTATATTTGATTTTGGTCTCTCCATTCTACTGTTGCATAGTATTGTATTATCTTGGGTTGTAGGTACCTCTATTTGACGATATCATGTTATTTTATCATCCATTATGTGCAAAGTTTCCATTATGTAGCTTTTTTATCCTCAAACTAGGAATTTGCCTTTCGTCCATGCTTAATAAAGTCTTAGCTTCACTAGGTAAAGCCTGGAAATCATTATAACATACTGAATCTGTTCCTGCAAAAGAAAAAATAATGTTAGCCATAAAATTTGCCAGCTTGTTTCCTTCTCTCAATGTGTGTTCAATAGCCACCTCCAACCATTTCTTAAGTACCTGTATTTTTCTGATCTCCAGTGTCACCTCCCAAGGGATGTGCCACCCCCCTGCTACCATTTTATTGACAGCTAAGGAATCTGTTTCCAATATCAATGGAAATAAGTTGTGATTCCTACAATATTGAGCTACAATTTCATCTATTAGATTCTTTTACACTCCAATCATCTTTCCTTCACCATATACAAGATTGCCTTGATCATCTCTAATGCAGAACACAGAAGAACTTGGTCCTGCATTACCTTTTGAAGCCCATTAGTATTGCACTTGAAAGTATTCTCCCTAGGTAGTTTCCAATAGACCACTTTGCAATCTATCCTAGGAGTATACTCTGTCAAGAATCTTACTACTTTAGGCCAATTAGAAGGCATATTATGCATCCATGGATATAACTGCTTAGCCAAAAGAATTACATTCTTGCCTATCATTCCCCTCATACACATATAAGACATTGAACCTCCAAACTTCATAGAATTTCTTCTCCTCCATACTTGCCGAAAAATAAACATTGGCACAACCATTATCAGTGGTTTAAGCTTTGCAAAAACTTCTACTTTCCACCATTTATACACAGTGTCTTTGAATTGCAAGAAAGGACCTTCCACTCCTATTGTACCTACAAAGTATCTCCATACTGAATTAGTGTATGAACATCTAATGAATAGTTGTTCAATAGTCTCCTATACTCCGCCATCACAACAACCACACACCACATCATCACACATCATATTCCTAACAAGAACATCTCCAATAGGAAGCATTTGTTGCCATAGTCTCCAAGTGAAGAATGATACCTGAAAAGGAATTCATGTATTGCAGATATACTTGTAATTTATACAAGCTTCATTTTTCTCCCTTAGAAAATCCCAAGCGATCCCATTGTGTACTTTCCTGCAGCTTGAAGCATCCACCAAGGTTTATTCCACTAATCCTCATCTTCAAAACTCCTCTGGAGTTGTATTATATGTCTACTGACATCTTCCCCAAAACTTGTTTGCAACAAATCGTAATTCAACTTCCCATTCAAGAAGCATTTTTTTACTTCTTCCAGTTGTACATGTTTAGTAGTGTCAATAGGTAATATGTAGTGAAGTGCCCCTAACTGTGACCAATTCTCATACCAGATACTTGATTTAAATATTGATTTGAAGTGAGTTTAATTGATAGTTGTGTATTACTCTATGAATTGTAGTTGCAAATGCAATTCTAACTTAGTGTTCTGAGCTTACTTGAGAAAGAGGTTTTAGAGCTAAGGATTTCAATTGATGATTGTAGTGTTGGGTTCTTGTGGGTTCAGCTTGAGAGAGTGAATCTTAACTCGATCCTACCTGTCTAGCTTGAGAGGGTAGATAAATTGAGGTATTGGGCTGCTTGTAGTTTTATGTTTGTTGAGGTTCGAGAGAACTCACCTGAATCGTAATAGTTGTTCAGAGAAAGCTATTGCATCTATAGTCTAGCGAACCTATTGAGATTCAACAATTGTTTGTAAACTCCAATTACCTATATAGCGAAATTAGCCTATAATCGATCATATCCCTGAGAATTCCTCTCTAATTAGTGATTCCCCCGTTTTCGTAATTGTAATAGTTGTTAATTGACAAACCAAATCCCCACACCTGACATTCATGTCAACCCCTTTGATTTATCTAGATGGTTTCGATAATTTATATTCCTATAACCGATTAGACCACATTTATAACTTCGTAATTGAATTCGAACTTGTACCGCTCACTGTGGGTTCGACCCCAAGTTTTATACTAGATTACGATCGCCTACATCTAGTAACTGATGATGTGTAGTTGAGCGTTTATCAAATTTCCTCACAATATACAACTATATATTTTTCCACTACATTATATGGAGATGAGAACTCATAAATATCATTTCCAAATTGTGCACCATATTGGGCTCGAAGTGCTGCCATAAGATGCGGACAAGGTAATTTTTCAAGTACAGAACTCTACATGAACAAGTTCTTCTTTGTAGATCGACAGTAGCAGTATCACCATGATCAATATCATTGTACTTATAGTTAGCAATTTGATGGGCCAATAACTTTATTGCCCAAGTTGACATACTTTGATATGCCTTTTTCAATTGCAAGAACAAATCAATTTTCCGAGTTCACCAACTTCATTTGACTCTGGTGATATAAATGTGCAAATCTCCTGTTTATTTCATCAAATAGAGCAACAATGGGAAATTCTCTTTCAACATCAAACATTGCATTCACCGACTCTGCAATGTTTGACATCATTATACAACAACAAAAAACTCAATCAGTAAAACATCAAATTACAATAAACTCAAACAAGACATGAGGCAATATTGTACGTATTTCCCAGGCAGAATGCCCTGCTCCATGTGTGGAATCTAATACATTCAAGAGCTTCAGCTGCCTTTGGTACCAAATCTCTTATTTGATTGAAAGGGTCATTGAACTTAACTTTATGGTACGCCTTTGTTGCTTCACAAAAATGGGATACTACTGTCATGACTCAAAGTACACCCTAGAAGTGACACGATGAATAGAACCACGAGAGGCCCTAAACAAGCCACTTGACATAAGCATGACATGGAAAAATACAATTTAAGAGATAAAATAAAGATAAGTCTCAAATCATAAAATGACATAAACGATACCAATAGAGTATATAAATGTTATGCAAACTATTAAGTCTGAAACAAGCATTTCTAACATCATAAGAGTGGTTGAGACGTAACCCAAACACACGTACAAGTCTAAAACGAAAAGACAATAAAAGAACTGAAAACACCAATGATCTTGTCTTTAGTGTATGAGGACTCACCAATCTAAGTAATCTCATTCCATTAATAAATTTCCAGCAAGTCGTGGTACATCTTGGTGGCTCCTAGGTGAATAGAATACTGAGAAATGTGAGCTTCTATCAAAATCTTATTTCTCAACTAGTCAACATTCGGAACACATAATAACCTTAATATTGAAGGACACCATCTCCCCCTTGGGAGAAAAACTCAATGGTTTTTTTTGGAAACCAACTTCTTCGAATCAACCAATGTCGGACCAAGGTCTTGCTTAACCTTCACATCCAAAATGAGAGACAATTTCGAATCATTCTGAAAAATCACACCACCCTTATTGGAATCAACTAAGCGAACACCCAATTGGGCCTATCTATGGACATCACGAACTAGCACTTTCTTACCATCCTCAACATGAGCAACACTTCCAATCGATAGTCGACTAAGAGCATCCACCACCACGTTCACCATATTGGGATGATAAATGACACTTATGTTGTAATCTTTTAATAACTCAATCCATCTCCTTTGGTGAAGATTCGAGTCTTTTTGGGTGAACACATACTTCAAGCTCTTGTAGTCGGTAAACACGTCCACATGAACCCCATATAGGTAATGCCTCCAAATCTTTAGAGCAAACACTACCACCACTAACTCCAAATCATGAGTAAGATAATTCTTCTCATGCACTTTCAATTGCCTTGAAGCATAAATGATGACTTTGTCATGTTGCATCAAAACACAACCAAGACTAATTTGAGACACATCACAATAAACCACAAAACCATCCAATCCTTCCGATAATGTCAATATAGGGGCTGAAGTGAGTCTATCCTTCAACTCTTGGAAAATTTTCTCATAGCTTCCGAGTTTCGACCATAGAATTTCACTTTCTTTTGAGTCAATGTCATCTAAAGGTGAATCAATAGAGGAAACTCCTTCCACAAATCTTCTATAGTAACCTGCCAAACCGAAGAAACTCTGAATATCTGAAGCAAACAAAGGTTTAGGCCAAATCATAACTACCTAGGTCTTCTTAGGATCAACTTGAATACCTTCATCTGAGACAATATGGCCAAGGAAAGCAACGAATTTCAACCAAAACTCACACTTGCTAAACTTTGCAAATAATTCATGATTTTAGAATTTGCGATACAATCCTCAAATTCTCAACATTCTCATCCTCATCTAAGAGTAAATCAAAATATCGTTGATGAACACAATCACGAACATGTCCACATATTATTTGAAGACACTATTCATCAAATCCATGAATACCACCAGGGCATTAGTCAAACCAAAATACATTATCAAAAACTCATAATGACCATAGTGAGTGTTACAACCCAAGGTAGCCCCTAGGCGTAACATGGCGAATAAGACCCCGAGAGGCCCCATACAAGCCACTTAGCTTTCATCATACAAGATAATAGGATAGAGAGATTAAAAATATAGTTTCAACATATACCAGTTTTATAGAGAAAAGCGGAAATCTAAACATCATCTCAAAGCCATCTAGTACATAAGAGTTTATCGAGCCGTAGCCCGTACATCAAGTTCCAAAACTAAAAGTAAAGAAAAAAGGGAAATCAAGCTCGATCCTGGGGTGATGAGGATTCACCAATCTTCAATCTTCTATATGAGATCCCTAGCCATGAAAGTGCAAATCTGTAAGGTTGGACCCTACATTATTAGAAATGTAGGCAAGAGTATGTGTTAGTACAAAATATTTACCAAGTATGATACCCATGCATAAAACATTTGAAAACATGAGAAAAGGGACATTTTCATATAGTGCAATAACCAATCTAAATCGTGAATGTAAAAGAGTTAGAAGACATAAGTCATAAATCATGGTCAATGCAAATAACATCATCTTAGAACACATATGAGATACTTCTTGAATTAACCTTAGTTCATTATTGTGGGAGATTTACCTTTAACCAACATATAAGACCATGTGAGATATCAACACAAAATCTGGTGTCTTCTCCACACCGAAAAGGTGTGTCCTACTTGCCAAGGTAAGACCATGAACTTCTAGCTTATGTGGATCCATTAGCTAATGTCTATCTAAGACAATCATCCTATCATCCTATGGGGGAAAATGGGTATGGGAAAAAGAAATTGCTTCTAGAAACCCGACCTCTACTAATGGGAGAGCTCCCATCTCAAAATCCTCTCGATGCTAAGGATAAATCCCACGGAATATTCGTTTTCTTAACTTATCTTTATTATCCATGGAAAGGCACGTCATCTTTCCAATCCAAGATAAGTCATATATCATCCATGGCAAGGTACAATTAAGTAACCAATCCAAGTTAGGTTTCATTATGTGAGATAACCTTTCACATGCATGCATGAGGTAGTAATGTGAGCAGTCATCTCACAACAATTAACCACAACCATAACATATATGCTTTTACTCTCAAGCAATCTACATCATATCTCATCAATTCCATAAGAACATGCATAATTTCATGATTCACCTTTCATAACTCAAAACCCACTTTCAATCATCAATATCTAAAAACATGGGTTAGACATGGGTTCATGGAAATTCATCATAAAATCATGTAATTATCTCAATTCATGCTTAATAGATCATAAAACCACCAAGTAAATCAATATTGAAAGGAACCCATGTAAGGAAGAAAACCTTAACTCAATTGGGGAATTCTAACTTTGTAAATTGGAGAATTTGGGAACTCCTTGGAGGAAAGGGCTCCATGGATGAAAACTGTCATAACTTAATTCCAAAATCTTCCCTTAAATGGTGGAATTGGAGGCTTGACTTAAAACCCTAAGTTGATTCCTTCTTCTTCAAGCTCTATAGAGAGAAGTATTTGAGACAAAGACTTGTTCTTCTTTTAGGAATTTGAGAGAGTGATTTCCATTGGGGAAATTTGGGGTTAAAAACACTTATATAGGACTTCTAGGTAAGGGCAAAACTAAATAGTGTTAGGATAGAATAATTAGGAAAAGACCCAAAAGCCCCTGACGCAACCACTAGATGGTGGCCCTCACGAGCCGTCAAGGACCTCACTGGCCGTGGTGGCAGTCGTGGTCCTTAACCAGTGGCATGGGGAGAGGTCCCTTCTGCCTTGTTCCTTCATGACCACCCGGACAAGCCGTTTGGCTCTTCACGACTCGTCTAGGGGATTGTGGGAAGAGGCCAATTATTGGGTTGGTTCAGCCTCCCCCACACGAGCGTCATAACGACCCGTTCCCATCCACACGGGTCATTAAGGACCTTATGGGAGGGGTCCTTGCTTAGCCTAGCTTGGGGGACTTGCCAAGGGCCACCACACAGGCAGTGGTCTCCTTAACGGCCTGTCTGGGCTCCGTGGAGGGTTCATGGTCCAGGTGTTGGCCTGTGAGTTCTTCCCCATTTCCCCTTTTTAGCCTTTCTCGCATTCGAGGTGTTACAATATCTCCCCCTTGGGAACATTCATCCTCGAATGGGATTCAAGACATTATATAAAGGATAAGAACTCTAATCTAACAGCCCAACATGCATGCAATTACATAAATGCACATAGTCGAGGAGGAAACATCAACTCCAAGCTAAAACATACTTAAAACATCATGTCATGAGGTGTATATGCAACTCATATTCAAATGTACATAAACAAGTAGAAATCAATCAAGTAAAATCATTTCTTCAAAATTTAAGATTCTCGTGAATCATGCACAATGAGAATATCATTAGAATATCTAAGACACATGACACCTAAGGAATAAACAATGAGGAGCTAAATACCTCAAGCTTGAGTAGGATTGGAAGAAAAGATATGAGAATAGCGGGACATCATATCGGCCTCGGCCTCTTGATAAATGCTCAACTACACCTCATACAATACTAGGTGTAGGTGATCGCAATCAAGTATAAACCTAACAAAGAGTTGGGTTCGATCCCACAGGGAGTGATACAAGCTAGAATTTAGTTACGAAGTTATAAATGTGGTCTAATCGATTGTAGGAAAAGAAATTATCGAAATCATTTAGATAAATCAAAGGAGTTGACAACGAATGTCAGATGGGGGGATTTGGTTTGTCAATTAACAACTATAACAATTACGAAAATAGAGGAATCAATAAGTAGAGAGGAATTCTTGGGGATGTGATCGATTATAGGTTAATTTCGCTATATGGGTAATTGTAATTTACTAACAATTGTTGAACTTCAGTGGGTAGGCTAGACTATAGATGCAATAGCTTTCTCTTGAACAAATATTACGATTCAGGCGAGTTCTCTCAAACCTCGACAAGCATAACACTATAAGCAGCTCAATACCTCAATTTATCTACTCTCTCGAGCTAGATAGGTAGGATCGAGTTAAGATTCACTCTCTCAATATGAATCCACAACAACCCAATAACTACAAACATCAATTGAAAACCTTAGTTCTAAAACATCTTTCTCGAATAAACCTAGAACACTAAGTTAGAATTGCATTTGCAACTACAATTCATAGATTAATACACAACTATCAATTAAATCCACTTCAAATCAGCATTTAAATCAGTAAACAACAATACCCATAAGCTAATTAAAGAAAATAATCACATGATCACACTCCAAGAATTGGGGTTTTAGCCACACATCATAAAAAGGAACAAACGATTACCAATTATGTTATCCATGAACTGGGTAATGGTTCCCAAATCTATACAATGCTTCAAAACAACTCAATTCAAAAACCCAATTGAAAACTCCTCAAAACCAAGTAAAACAAAGTCTCAAACAAATGCTGAGAGTTCTACTATGGAAAAATTACTCAGGAGAATGACTGGATTGAAGACTGGATTCTTTTTCTGCTTTTTGAAATTTAATTTATAGTTTCCCAAATTTTGGTCTTCAGGATCACTAGGCAAGGTTAGTTGAGCGTCGCCGACCAAGTTGGCGACGCACCAATGGTCCCATCCTATCTCCGGTATGCCTTGGCTCTTTAACCTCAGGGTTCTATGACTTTAAGCGATCAGGATTGAGGTCGTCGATCCATTCAACAGTCCGCCGACTGTCCATTTCCATCGCCAAGTTTGGATTTCCCCAGGCATGGCATGCTGGAACTTTTGGCAAGCTGAAGAGCCACTCGGCGGTTCGCTGAGTGGTCTTGACGATCACCAGGATTGTCTTTCTTCCAACTTCTTCAACTTTTCAAGCTTCTTTTTGCCCGATAATGTCCTTGCCTTGCTCCTTAGCATTCATTGCTGCAAATCAACACTTTAACATCAGTTTAGAGTATAATTTAGGCATTGAGGACAATAATATTATGAAAACATAGCCCTAAATTAGTCGAAATCTCAAACTCATCAACACCCCCAACTTAAACTTTTGCTTGTCCTCAAGTAAAACTCAAGATAAATTAGTTTAACAAGGATTTCACATGCAATGTTCAATTGCGCACTCTAAGTTTCAAATTGTGACTAACCATCATCAAATAGAACTCAAGCTCACAATGCTTGCTTCAAATGCAAGTTCAAGCTCAACAAAAGTATTCAAATGTCCTCACACCAAGAATGATTCCATGCTCACACAAAGTTCATCAACAATTTATAATTTCGGAATCAAAGACAATTTTCACACTCCCAAAGATGAACACATGTATGACTCTACCCATAGGCTTGCCCTTATTTTCCAATCAACATTATTTTTCAGCTTACTCAAGATCACAAAGGTCTTTCAAGGCTTGTAATGGGGATGAGTGCAAAGGTATGATCATTTTGGTTTAGTGACTTCTACCTTCATGAAGTGTGGCCTGCCAATCACTTTTTCTCCTTCTCTTTCACATTCTATGATGTTCACAATCCACCCTATTATTCATTTAAGCATGACTCATTAGATACCCCATTTCTTTTGCTCCTTTCACAAGCTTTATTTCATAAACTTTTCTCTTTTTCAATCTTTTTCTTTTCTTTCTCCTTTTCTTTACATGGAGGAGTTCCTTCTTTTTCAGCATGATCCTTTTAAGGTGGATTTTTCACATTCCTTGATTTTTCTTCTTTTTCACCGCACCTCCTACTTAGGCTTTTGGCCTAAGTTGGCTATTTAAACGAACCAATACTTCATGAAGGTTATAGGTGATAGGACAAAGAGGACAAAGTTGTTCAAGTTTATTCCAAAGAAAAGGATAGGCTCAAAATATGTCAAGCTAGGTTCACACTCTCACAAGGTGGCCACAAAGAGGTATAATGTCAATTTTTGGTTCACTATTCACAAATTTTGCCTAGGATCATTTCAATCGCTTGCTTCCATCAATCAATTGGACTAACCGGGCAAGTTCTAGGTGTCATCAAGCACATAATTAAAGAAAACCTCACCACACATGGCATTCGACACAATCATCAAACAAGACTCTACAATCAGTTAGCGTGCAACGATCATCACAAGAGATCAACTCAACAACCGGCTAGTCACAACGAGATGCTAGGAGTTCACATATGACCTATGTAACTCAATTCGCCTCATCGTAGCCACATACACATATCGCTCAATTGAGAGCACTATTCAAGTCATCGGTATTGACCACAACCGACACTCAAATTGCAAGAGAACAGCCATATTCACACACATCAAGAGGTGGCAAATTTTAAAATTGGATCAAACCATTTGCAATTCAAAACAGTGAACAAACCCAATGGATCAAAACCACATATATATATAGGAGTACAAGAAAGGATCCGACATTCACAAAAAAGAAACAGTAAATATCCACAAAACAGCCCAAAAGAGGTAGGTATGGAAATACCTCGTAGATAAAGGATACTTGGGGATGTGATCGATTAAAGGCTAATTTTACTATATGTGTAATTGTAATTTACTAACATTTATTGAATCTTAGTGAGTAGGCTAGCTATAGATGCAATAGATTTCTCTCGAACAACTATTATGATTCAAGCGAGTTCTCTCAAACCTCGATAAGCATAACACTAAAAATAGCCCAATACCTCAATTCACCTACTCTCTCGAGCTAGATAGGTAGGATCGAGTTAAGATTCACTCTCTCGAGATGAATCCACAACAACCCAATCACTACAAACATCAATTGAAAACATTAGTTCTAAACATCTTTCTCAAGTAAGCCCAGAACACTAAGTTAGAATTGAATTTGCAATTACAATTCATAGATTAATACACAACTATCAATTAAACCCACTTCAAATCAACATTTAAATTAGTAAACAACAATACCCATAAGCTAATTAAAGAAAATAATCACATGATCACACCCCAACAATTAGGGTTTTAGCCACACATCATAAAAAGGAAGAAACAATTACCAATTATGTTATCCATGAACTGGGTAATGGTTCCCAAATCTCTACAATGCTTCAAATCAACTCAATTTAAAAACCCAATTGAAAACTTCTCAAAACCAAGTAAAACAAAGTCTCAAACAAAAGATCAGAGTTCTAGAATGGAATAATTATTTAGGAGAATGACTGGATTGAAGATTGCATTCTTTTTTTGCCTTTTTAAATTCAATTCATAGTTTCCCGAAATTTTGGTCCTTAGGATCACTTGGCGAGGTTAGTCGAGCGTCAATGGTCCCATTCCATCGCCGGTTTGCATTGGCTCTTTAATCTCAAGGTTCTGTGACTTTAAGCGATCAGGATCGAGGTCGCTGATACATTCAGTGGTCCGTCGACTGTCCATTTCCATC
>JAJOOF010063134.1:0-60339 GCA_029582545.1 Solanum lignicaule
GGAGATTATTCAAGAAGCTAAGGAATTAATTTGAATTAGAGTAATCTTAATTTAGATAGATGTTGGAATTGTTCTTCTTTTATTTTTTAGCTGGATATATTTGAATTTTATTTTACACATAACAAATTCTTTGATTTATTATTTAATCTGTTCAAAGTACTTGTAATATTATTACTTTTTCTTTAGTTACGATTTAAAATGTGTTTACATCACATATATTCCATGTTTGTAAAGTTTGGCATTTATGAATATACAAATTGAATATGAATATTTGTATTATGTCAAAAATTAAATAGATTAATATTTTAATAAATTTGGAATCAACGCTAATTGAAATGTTGCAAAATTTTAAAGTGACATTTATAAATGTCAGAAAAACCTTTTTACCAACATTAATCTAAATGTAAAAAAATTTAACTGATATTTTTTATATGTCATTTATTTAATACCGTCATTAACCTAAATGTTTGGAAATTGAGTGACATTTTTGGTTTATGTTGTAAATAAATATTAATTTATTCTCGACATTTTTTGTGCATGTCATAAATAAATGTCGTTGATTTGTTATTGACATTTTTGTATATGTCGTAACTAAATGTCGCTTAATAATTACCGACATTTTCTTAAGTGTCGAATAATTTACGACACTCAAATTTCCAACATTTGAAGTAAATGTAAACTAAATGTCGGAAAATGAATTTACGACATTTAAACAGCTTAATACGACATTTATATAGTGTCGTCATATCTCTATTTTCTTGTAGTGTATACCCCTCAATTTTGTCATTTATAGTTGATATACCCTCGTTATAAAAGTGGCTCATATATACACCCCTATTGTTACACAAATAGCTCACATATACCCTTTTCTCTAACCGAAGTGAAAACAATTTAATGTAAATTTATTTAATAAATAAAAATATATTCATGTATAAGTATATTCGATCCTTCTAACACGTATTTGTTTTTGTTTTTTTATTCAACGGCTAATTTGAATTTGTTATTTTGATGTTCAAATTTATTTTTTTACTAATTTTCTTATAAAATTTATCATATATGCCCAAAATTATTTCAGAGATACAAAAATATATTATAATAATATTCAAAAAATAATTTAGTTATAATTTGTTTTCTTACATTTTTCTATTTTTTTCATTCTCACTTTTTTTATGATATTTTTACATTGAAGAATGCAAAATAAAATAAGAATAAGAAACTCAAATAATGATAATCAATGAAGTAAAAAAAATAATGTGTGAAAAGGATCATATAACCCTACATGATTTTTTTTTACAATTAAAATTAAAAAATTAAAAAATTAAAAATTAATTTTTTTCACTTTCGTTAGATAAAAGGGTATATGTGTGTCACTTATATAATGGTAGGGGTATATGTGAACTATTTTTACAATGATAGGGGTATATGTGAGTTTCTTTTGTAACGAAGGATATGTTATCTCTAAATGACAAAGTTGAGTGGTATATCAAGTGTTTTTCCATTTACCGAAAGAAATTGAACATGATATATTAAATGGCTACTAGACTAATTTATGGAATAATAGCACAAGATAAACGCATTAGGCAACGTTAATTAAAAATGATTACTTTACCAATTAGCTACCTTAGGAAACTAATGTTATTTTTGCTTCTATTATTAAAGTGATAATCGACTAAAATGACATATATACCCGCAATAATATAAAGCAAGATGAATAAATAATTGGAATTGGCTATATATTCTCCGTCTTTGTAATATGAAAACTAAAATTGAATATTATTGCATTGTTTAGCCTACTTACCATTTTGTTGTTCATCGTTACTTCTTTGAAATCTTCAACTTTCCATAAACTACTACGTTCTCCCAGATGCTTTTGCTTTTGAACTATATATTTACTCATATCTTGTATTAAGTCATGCATTTCAATCATATTATTTTCAGAGATGGACATGAGAGATCTGTTAACTAGAACACACAATCCCAATTTTGGTCAAGAATAACAACTCTCAAGAACTAGCATGACTTCTGCCTTTTTAATTCATTGGAAGAAACATGCTATATCTAGAAATATTTCTTGATCTTCAGGCTCCACCCCATCATAACTTATTTTGAGGTTTTTTAGTGATTTCTCTATCATAGTTTTTCTTTATTCGGACCAAAGACCATTCCCACTCAGTTATATCCATCTAGTTTAATGAAGAACCCCACACTTTTAGGGCTAAAAGGATGGCCTTTAGCATGACTTACTATCTCAAACATTAGATTTTTAAAACACTCATTTGGAACTTTTTCCTTCAAATCATATTGATTGAACAATTTAATAACATCACAGTCAAGTAGTGTTTCCACTTCATAAATTTTCTCCAATCAAATGCTTGTATCTAGTGGTTGCAATAATCCTACCACAATTGCCAAGCCAAACAAGTTCTTTTGCTAGGTAATCCAATTGGTCTCTATGATCTATGTCATCAAGCACAACTAAAACCTTCTTAAACCGAAGTCTCTGAGCCAGCAGGTTCCTCCCCTCCTCCTTATCTTTCACACAATTTTCTTTCCCCCCTAACAATTTAGAGAGAAAGATATTTTGCAGAGAGTGCATTCTATGTTTTTTTAAATATTCTCTAGGAAACAAATATCTTTAAATTTGGACAAGAGTTTATAAAAGATAGTCTTTACTATTGTCGTTTTACCGACGCTCACCATTCCCAGATCCACAAAATCCGAGCATCATCGATTTCCATCTTTAGTTGGAATTCTACTTTATTTAATTGAGCACCTCTACCCACAAATTTGTGTAAATAAGATACCGAAGTCTTGCATTTAAACGAAATTTGATCAAGAATACGCTTACTACAGTCTGACTCTGACTCAATCCTGCAAACAAAGATGAAAAATGATGCTTATATATGATAAAAGAAAAGGACTATATCAAAATCTTGATGAACCAATCAAAATATTATCTACCTAACAATATCATTGAGTTATAAATTTTATAGGAGCTATGCCTTCTTACAAATAGAAACATATATGATCAACCATAATTCAGCTTTTAGAAAATTAAGTGTGTTTAACTCACCCTTCATGAATATCATATCCTTTTATATTTGCAGTAGCAGTTAAGAAATTCCTCCATCCTTGCACCTTTTGCATCCCCTCAATATCATCCTTATACCTCGATTCGTGTTTGACAAATGCTTTTGCAAAGCTCTCACATTAGTATCAACCATGTGATGGATCCACATAGAAGACAACCGATATGAGTGTTTGTCCATTTTATGTAACACTTCAGATTTGGAAAATGCAGTTTTGGACAGTAGAAGCTCCTACGGGGCGTAGATGGCAATCGTAGGTAGAGGGAAAAATGAATTTTTCGAAACAAGTTCTAGTACACTTTTAATGTTTCAGCAATACTGTCCTTTCATGACCCAAGCCTAGACCCTGGACGTGGCCGACACTCGAGAACCATTTCTGGTCCCTAAGTGAACCCTCATCCTGGATGACTACAAGCGGAAGACTAACTCAAGCATACATAAGCATCAAATTGAAAGAAACGTTTTAAAACAGTTTACTAAATCTCAAAATTGAAATGGATATACTGATCATGAAATATAAGTTTTAAATAAAACATCTGAAACTGAAAGATTCTCCAAAATTGTATATCTATGAAGCCTCTACTATACAAAGATGAGTGTCGGGACAAGACACACGACTCCTCAAGGGAACTACTACTAAAAACTCATAAAAATGGAGTCCTCCAGAAGCAAAGAGGTCTTACTCAAAAGCTGATGAGTAGATGAAGTGATCTCAATGGACTCTTGTTGAGGATCCTAAGAACCTGTATCTGCATTTGGGAGATTCTCTAACCGACAGCCATCGTTATGAGCTACGTGATGATACAACGTGTCGCTCACACTACTAGAACTGTTCTATACCTTGCCGGGGTATAGAACACCTCAACTAAGTGGATCCACTAAGCTCTGCCCGAAGGCACTAAGGATTCATCTAAAAAGTATGATCCTTTACCCATGTTGGCATACATGGTTTATTAGGAATGTGAGTTGTCTGAACTCATCTCCATATCACTGCTCAATACTATTCCCAATAATATATAATCATGGTCAATGTTTAAAAACATACTCTTCTTCTGATTTAAGATAATTGCTCAAACTATCCTCTTAAAATAGGTAACTTCTCTTGAAATATCTATAAACTCATAACTCATTTTGAAATCAAAGTTTCTCTTTTATCAATGTAAAAACTGATACCTTTGGGATACTCTTACTCAATTCATATTTTAAAACTCTTTCTAAAAAATATATCAAAATCATATTGGGATATGATCATTGATGACTCGAGAAGTCATACTGCATAAACATTGATGACATAACTAGATACCATACTGCTTAAACATTGATGGCATACTCGATTGTCATACTAATCATGTTTTAGAAACTCTTTCTCTAAACTCATCTTTACTTCCTCAAAAGTTCAGTTTAAAACTCAAATGGTGACTTTAAAAAAGCTTCTCAAGATTTATAACTCAATTCATAGGGTTGATACGGAATTATGGACAAGAACTCAGAACTCAACGATACTACTCATCTCAAAAATACTCAATTCATAGGTTCATACTGAAATATAGACATGAACGAATTAACTCAAGAATCTTAATTCATAGCATATAATAATAATAATAATAATAATAATAATAATAATAATAATAATAATAATAATAATAATAATAATAATAATTAGGAATAGAATTTCAAAAAGAAACAGAAATTGAAGAACTCAGAATCAACTTATCTCAAGAAGACTCAAATTTAGGGATAGAATCTTAGATTACTCTTTTACTAATTTGAAAGTAGATGTAGGGCGTGAGGACGAACTAGTTCAACACTATGATAGTCTTACATACCTGGAAGAACAAGGTTCTTCAAGAATGTTGAAGAAGAACTTGATTAGAAGCCTTGAAACACTAGCTTGAATGCAAGCAATCAAGGAAACCTTTCTTGAGATTCAAGAATTAGTTTCTTAAAATTTTTATGGCCAATAATTTATGATTTTCATTAGTGATTCATAATTGTATGGAGGAATTTGAGTTGGAAAGAATGAAATTCTTGGAGAAAGACTTACCTTGAAGAAAAATCTTGAAAAATATGGAAAGAATCTTTAATGGAGTCTTCTACTTTGATTTTTCCTTAGGGTTTGAGAGAGAAGATAATGATGTATTAAGAGATGAAAATCTGATTTTTTTGGGTCTTTAATTATTCAAGAAATCCGTTTAGGGTTTCTTAGAAGTAAAAAGATAAAAAACGACCATTTTTAATGTTTTCCCGTTAGCTAATTCGTCATTGCACTATATGGACTTAACATTTTACTCAAAACTCAGATTGTTACAAAATTGGTGGCGTTGGAAAGAAGATTCAAATACCTTTACTATGATAGGTTATGGGCAACATTACACTTTATATTCTAAAATATATGGTTGTTTGAAGTTGACCCAAATAAAATCTAACATCAAAAGTTAATCGGTAAGAAAACTTTCAACCCAACTTTGTGCTAGGAGATTCTAGTGACCTTAATTGATATCCAAAATCATTTCCATACTAAAGAATTTACCTTTACATATATAAACAGTTTAAGAATAACCCGATAAGACCTTATATGCAAATAAACAATAGTTTGGGCCTTAGCTTAGAAATTTTCGAGGTGTTACATGTCCGTCGTTCCTCTTACGAGTCGTAGGTAGGTACCATAGGTCACCCTAGACTTATTGAAATTTTAAAGCTTAAAGTTGGGTTCTAGGGATTACATGTACGGATCGTAGGAAGACGACGAAAACTGTACATGGGATCCTTCGAAAGTGGGTAAATTTTAAGGTCCTAGTGACCCATCGACTATTGACCATTACCGTCTGTCCGAAGACCTAGGGACCGTAGGTCCAACTGTCGACGGTGTCCGATAGTTATTTTAAGAGGGGCTTTTGGGTCTTTTCCTATTAATTCTAATCCAATACTATGTCATTTTACCTTCTACCCTAGGCCTTATATAAACATTTTCAACCCCCAAATTACCCTATTGAACTCATTCTCCTCAAAAGTTGATCAAGTTCTTTCCCAAAATTTCTCTCTCTAAAGTTTGAAGAAATAGGCTAGGGTTTCAAGATCAAGAGTCCAAATTCACCATTGATTGTGAGTTTTTTTACATCAAGGTATGATAGTAGTCACCTATGGAGTCCTTTCCTCCATAGGTTTCCTAAATTCTCCAATTTTACAACTTTAAATCTCCAATTGAAATTAGGGTGTTATTCAATCTCATGGGTTCTTTTCAATTATGATAAAATTGATTGTTACATGTCTTTTTATGCATGAATTGAGATAATTGTATGTTTTTAAGTTGAATTCACGTGGACCCATGCATGATCCATGATTTCTTGATTTGATCATATGATGAAGCTTTTAAATTATGAAAGATGAATTTATGAAGATATGCATGTTTCTTTATAAAATTGATGAAAATTATTTAAGTTTGCTTTGGGAGTAAAGCATCGTTGTTGTTGTTGTTGTTGTTGTTGTTGTGAAATGATTTTTTCACATAAAGTATTCATAACGTTAAAAGGTTTTTCTCACCTTAGTTGAATCAAGATTTAGGATCTATTCTATTGAACTCTATCTTGGATTGGCTACTTGATGTTCCCTTCCATGGATAATATTACAAGTTAAGATTAATGACTATTATGTGGGATTTATGCTTAGTACCGAGTGGAGAAGTGGTGATTACTCATGTCCCATAACTATGTGTCACCATAGGTTTGTGTTTGATAGACATTAGCTAGTGGATCAACCAAAGCAAGAAGTTTCTGGTTCTTACTTTGGCATGTATTGAGATCTCTTTCGGTGTAGGATAGACATCGGATTCCATTTTATAGGTCACATGGTCTATGTAGGTTAAAGGTAAATATCCCACAATAATGAACTAATATTGATTTCTAAAAGTATCTTAAATGAGTTTTAAAGATGTTTATCTTGCATTGACCATGGTTATGACTTATGTTTTCTAACACGTTATTTTATGATTTAGCATGGTCATTGCATGTCATATAACCTCCTTTTAGAATGATTTCCTAACTCTTATGCATTGGTATCATACCTGGTACATCTATGTATTATCAAATACTTTACCTACATTGTTTCAATAATGTAGCATCCGACGCTCCTACCACCCATACCCGTGGCTAGTGATTTCTTTTAGACATTGAAGATTGGCGAGTCCTCAAGTTTGGAGGACTGAGACTCTCTTATTGCTTTCATGTCCTTTAATTTCATATTTTGTATGTGATGTATGGGTTACGACCTAATCACTTCCTTATGTTGTAATAGATGTATCTGAGACTTATGTTAAACATCAGTTTTTTTTTGTTAAACTTTTTATATGAAATTCTACTTTTAAACTCTTGTTTCTATTAACATGTATGTTGTATGCTAAGCGGATTGTATATATCCTATCGGGGTCTTATACGCCAAGTCACGTCTAGGGTATATTTTGGGTCATTACAAAATTGATATTCAGAGCACAAGGTTAAGAAAGGTCGTAGGGTATTTAAAAAGCCACGTTGAGTAGAGTCTTGTTCATGAGTGTGAAATGTGCCTCATTTATGAATGAGAGGCTATAAGATGGTTAGGAAAGTTCACTTTTTCACCACTCTAAAGTCGTCATATAGAGTTCAACTCTATATGTATCTCTCTTAATCCCTATCCGGCGATTTTCATGATATGGCCCGTCGAAGAGCATACATTAGAAGGAATGCGGGTGAGAATGTGGAATGAGAAGCTCCTCAAGTTCCGATCGACCTTTTGGCTGAGCAAGTGACCAGTGTGGAGTTTAGGGCTGCTTTTCAAGTGTTGGCTCAAGACATGATGGCTCAAGCCAATAGGGAGGTTGTGTTCCCCACGAACCCAAATATTGGTACGACGACAACTAGAGCGAGGGACTTCCCTAGAATGAATCCTTCGGAATTTCATGGTTCCAAGGCTGAGAAAGATCCAAAGACTTCATTGATGAGGTGCATAAAGTGTTGATGATAATGGAAGTGACATCAGTGGAAAAGGCGGAGTTGGACTCTTGTCAACTTAAGGGTGTTTCTCAAGTGTGTTGCAACCAATGGAAGAAAGAGAGGGTGGTTGATGCGGGTCCTCTTGACTGGGAAAAGTTTAAGGTTGCTTTCCTTGATAGGTTCTTTCCTCTTGAAATGAGGGAGGCAAAGGTACACGAATTCATCAACCTTCGTCAAGGAAAAATGAGTGTGAATGAGTATGTTATGAAGTTCACACAAATGTCTCGATATGCTCCTACAATGATTGTCGATCCTAGGGCAAGGATGCGTAAGTTTGTTTCAGGAGTGTCCAAAATGGTGGTTAAGGGATGTCGTACCTCAATGATTACCAAGGATGTGGACATTTCTCACCTAATGGTTCATGGTCAAAAATCAAAGAGGAGAAACTTAAGGAAAAGTCTAGGGAAGCATAGAAGGCCAAGACCGGTGATGGTGACTTTTCACAGTCAAGGTTCGATGGACATGGTTGTTCCAAGTTTCGACAAAGGTTATACAGTCAAGGTTCCTCCAATTCTCCAACTCCTAAATTAAACAAAGATAGGGTTTCTAACCCTATACCTTATAAAGGAAATGGTGGTGGATCTTCATTGTCTACTTGTGCTAGGTGTGGAAGAAAGCACGAGGGTAAATGCCTAACAATTCTAATGCATGTTTTGCTTGTGGAAAGACGGATCATAAGATAAGGGATTGTTCCTAAGTTTCTAAGAATGAATGAGAAAATCATCAACGGGCTCAACCTTACCCTTCATCAGGTTCTAGTGGGAGTCAGAGGCAAAATAATTTTATGCACTTCAAACTGTTGATGTGGTTACCGGTATGTTGAAAGTATTCCATCTTGATGTTTATGATTTGCTTGATCCTAGTGATACCTTGTCTTTTGTGACGCCATATGTGGCCCAGAAGTTTGATTTTCTTCCAGATGTGTTGTTAGACCCTTTTTGTCTCTACTCCTATTGGTGAATCAATTATGGCTAAGATAGTCTATAGAGATTGTCCCATCTCCTTATCCCATAGAGTCACTCTTGTTGATCTTGTAGAGCTTGATATGTTGAACTTCAATGATATTCTTGGTATGGATTGTCTACATTCATGTTATGCTTCTATTGATTGTAGATTCCAGTAGTCAAGTTTCAATTCCAAATGAACCCATCCTACAGTGGAAATGAGGAAATTATATGCCTAAAAGTCACTTTGTCTCTTGTCTTAAAGCTAGAAAAATGATTTTAAGGGCTGCATATATCATCTTGTTTAGGATAGGGATACGAATTCTGAAACCCCCATCTTTGAGTTGGTCCCTATTGTTAATGAGTTTCTGGAAATGTTTCTTGATTATTTACCCGGTGTTCCTCCCTAAAGGGAAATAGACTTCAGTACTGAACATCTTCCTGATACACAACCTATCTCTTTTCCTCTTTATCATATGGCCCCGCCAGAACTTAAGGAGTTAAAAGAGAAATTGAGAGATTCGTTGGATCAGGGTTTCATCCGATTTTTGAAAGGTTTTCTTGTGCTAAATCATTTGGGTATGCTTTCTTGATCCTAAACCTTCATTTTTCTTTGTTTTTTCATGAATTCTGACATCAAAATTTGGGATTTTTATTGGTAAATGACAAGGTTTTTCAAGAACTCAAGTTCGTAACTAAAATGGAGATTGTGAATTGATTTTGAGTCCCCTTTTCAAAATAATTTCCCCCAATGAGTCCCTAAAGCCTTAAGTAATGCTTTTAAGTATAAAATTTTGGACTCAAACCTTATTTTCAGAATTAGGTTTTGTGTTGATTGACCCATTTTTCAAAAAAATGATATGGGTATTGTAGTTTTAAGGAATTTATTGTGAATACTAACTTGTATATAGAATGTGTTTCTTTGGAAGTAATTCGGAAGGGGAAGACTCAACTCTTGGAATGATTAATTGTGTGATTTAAGGAAAGTGATCTCTTAAACCTTGTATTCTAGTAGAATTTCTGTACTTCTTTCATTGCTTGTGTGATGAGAGTAATGGGAATGAGGTGAAGTATTTAATAGTCCACTTGATACATCTAAATGAATAAAAAAGGATTGAAATGAAAAAGATTATGTGATGAACATGATGATGTGAATTCTCTTATTGTTACCCTTGTTGATTGATTGGCGAAGTGTTTAAAAACATGAATGTGGACTTGAAATGTATGATTTGTTGTCTCTTCTATGTGGTGTGATATTGCTTATGTGCATTGATTGTTCAACAACGTGATTAGACATGTGAGGAATTATGATGCCAAGGTCTTTTTTAGTGTGTGCGATTACGCCCAGGTTATTTCAGGCATATGTTTATATAGTCAATGGGAATTTTTTCTATCTAATGATTTGATATAAAGCCGAAGGAAAATGGTTTGAGCTAGTAATTCGATGCAAAGCTGATAGGAAATTGTTCCGGCCAGTGATATTATGCCAATGAGAAATGGTTCTGGCAAGAGATTAATTATTGTGACTTGATGCATTTGATACTTATGCGTGATTTTCATAAAAATAGTGATTGATGTACTTGATGCGTGTGACTTAACTACCTCACTTTGAGATAGACTTATTTGATTCATTTGGTTGTTGATTTGTGACTATGGAACTGCGGATATTGAGCCTTGTAAGCTGTGTATTATAGAACTGCTAGGTTGGGCTAATTTCTGTGCAGGTTGTAGTTTCACAAGGTTCGATTGGAGTGTAAGGGGTATTCGATTTATAGCTAGATGCATTTTTTATTTTGTTGCTTGCTGGGTACCGTGTTGTTAGTACTCACTCCTTTCTTCTATACTTGTGTAGGTACCGGGCCTTGTATAGTGTGATCACTCTTCTTCTCTTTTATGTGTCTCCTTGAAGGACTTGAGAGGTAGTTGCTTGTCATTCTGGTGAGCCCTCTTTTCTTTTTCTTTAAGTTTTATTCAATTTAAGAAACAAATACTGAGACTTGTACTTATTCCTTAATTCCGCACTTTATGTATTTAGTGGCTTGTATATGTGACAACTAGATTTTAGGGTATTGTTTAGATTGAATAAGTTTTCCACCTTTGTCTTGTTCTTGCTTTATATTTCTGCATTTCTTTCATTTTCGTTGGGTTGAGGAAGAATTGTGTTTGTGGGAAAAGACAAGTGCCATCACATCCATTTTTGGGTCATGAAAGATGATGAACAAAAACATATAGCATCCCATAGGATTGCATAATCTGAGGTAGAGAGAGTAAGTAATCAAACAAAAGCAGCCAGAGTAGTGCAGTTAGATAATGAGCGACACAAGAATGAAGCTCTCCAAAGGATTGAATCAACCCACCACTCGAGTGCTATTGTTTTATTTAAAAGAAAGAGAGAAGTAAAACATGAAATGATGAAAATGCATACTAGTATGTAAGCCTCTCTTGTTGAATGATGATTGGTAGATTTGCACTCATTTGAGGTGTACTTATCTCAATAATTTGTGTCCTCAATGCCTAATTTTTTCATATTCTAATAAAATGTTGATGATTTGTAGCTATGAATGCATATCGACAAGGTAAGGATTGATGTTTGAAAGAATGATCAAATATGCAAAAATGTGCAAACTATACATTGTTTATCGCCTAAGAAGAAAGGGGGATCGCAAAGTGAGCATGGACTCAAATGACAATGCATAACTCTTTTGTCTATCGAATAGGGCCTGCAAACTCAATTGGAGAAGGCGATGTGCAGAATGAGAAAGACGACCTTGATGACTATCGCCTAAAATGATAGTTTAGAAAGAAAAGATGGATTTCTCGCAAGGGGAACCAAGGTGGTACTCGGCGATTCACCGAATATGAAAGTTTGACTCAAACGAGATCGCCGACTGAGGTTCAAACACCTCAAGCCTATGGCATGAAAGGGCGAGCTGAAGAGCAAGAGGCGATTCACCGAATGAGCTCGGCAATTCCGACTAATGCCCCGAATGAGACGCGCATTGGGGTTTGGGCCAAATTTTGGGAAATTATAAATAGCCCAAAGGAGAGAGAAATTAAAAGGAGAAGAATAGGTCTTAAAACATTAGCTCAAAATTGATTTTAGCAAGAGAACACTTGACCACTGTGAAGAATACTTTCTAGCTTTGGGGGTTTTACAAATTTTCTCTATAATTTGATAAATTGAAGTTGAATCCAGAGTGAGTTTACTTGTAATTGCTTAATTTCATGTTACCTATGATTGCTTTCATAAAAGGTATATTTTCTTTGATTTTTCGTGATGGGTGGCTAAAACCCCAAGATCTAGGGGTGCAATTATAGGGTTGTGTATATATTTAATGTAGTGTGCATTGTAATATGATCTGTTTTTCTGCATTTCATACATGAATTTGGGCAAATTAGAATAGGGATAATTTATGGATTAAGATTGGAAAGTTAATTTCTACTTCCAATCTTCGGTCGATGCTCGAAAGAGATTGATTGGAGTGCGTAATTAGGCTGATACTAGCAATTTAGGTTTGATGCCTGTAACTTTCTTAAAAATAGAGGTTATGGGTTGGACCTATCTGACCTATTAAAGAAAGTATAGAGTAAAGTATTGGGTTGCTTAGTTTTGCATTTAGATGAGGCCGATAGGAGATTCTATGCATAGATTCTTTGAGATCCAAAGGTTATTATCCTCATTGAGGATGACCTAGCCTATTCATGAATGTTCATCACTATAGAGAAGCATAATTACCACTATGTGACCTCGATTTCCAATCCCCGCACCCCTAAATTGCTTGTTTACTCTTGAGTTCTTTGAAATTTTAGTTTAATTGTGCTAATTGATAACCAAAGTTTTTTATTGAACTTGTGGAATTATCCACCCACTTGTTCTTACTATTACAAAAGAGCGATCTTAAAATCCAAATTTCTTGATAGGAATTCTCTATAATATACAATTCTCATAGGGATTCGACCCAGACTCTTCGTTGAATTTTTTTTATTAACTATGACCTTTGTTCCTTTTAATTAGTTTTAAGGAGGACATTTGAGAGTTATAAAAAATGGTGCCAATGCTGGGGAGTGGTGGTTGAGAATTCTAATTGAGAAATTAAATTTTAATTTTGTTTACTTATAGTAGATTCTTAATTTGTGTTGTTGGTTGAATTGTAGGTCTTATACAATGAGTGACCATAGTAGTGCTAAAATAGTAACTATGGTCAAAGCAACAACATGAGTGATTTGAAAGATATGCATATGAACATTGTTCAAACCACGGGAGCCATTCAGATACCTGACACAACTGGGAGGGCTGTGTTTCACATTACCAGAACAATGCTACAATTACTTTAATTGAAAGAAAAGTTTTGGGGCCTAGTTCATGAGGATCCCCATGAACACCTTAGGAATTTCATTGAGGTATGTGGACCATTTTTATTTAAGAATATCTCTCAAGAGTCCATAATGTTGAAGTGTTTATGTTCTCTTTAATGGGAGAGGCTACAAGATGGTTGGGAGAATTTCCAAATGATCCTATCACTTCATGGGAGGAACTAAATGATGCCTTCATAGAAAGATTCTTTTCACCCTCTAAGATTGTTAAACTTTGAACACAATTCAAAAATTTCAAGCGTATTGGAGGTGAACCACTACATTAGACATGGCTGAGGTTAAAGAAGCTGCTTTTGCAATGTCGAATGCATGGCATTCCAGACAATTTGCTGCTGTAATACTTATATTGCAACCTTGATTCCGTCAATAAAGGTATGACTGATCGGTAAGTCCAAGGTGGGTTAATGGGACACCCATATGATGTGGCTGCTTTGTTGCTAGATGACAAGACCAAGGTTAACCAAGCATGTCATATTAGAGAGAACCAAGTGACAACTCTACAATTAAGTTTGAGTAAAGAGAAAATCGAGTAGGAAAATAAAAGTAATGAAAACATGGCCTAAATGATGAAGGAAGTTCAATACTTGGGAAATTAAATGAGGTGTTCTAACAAAAATTATCAACGACAAGGTGGGAAGCAAAGTTGGAACAAGTATAGAAATGGTGGTTGGAAAGATTGGAGGGATGAAATTGGAGAGATAGGGGGATGGAAAAAGACCGGCATGTACCTTCCCATTATCATCCATGACCAAAAGAATTAGATGGACCAGAAGGAAGCCGAACTCAAGACATGCTTACATGGATCTTCAACAAGGTGAAAAGGTCTGATAAAGTGTTGATGGAATTGGAAAATGAATTCTCCACTTTATTCCAAACAGTGACTTCTCACTCGGTGTATATCCAGCTGTTGGAGACCTAATTAGGCTAGATCGCCACTCATCTCAATCCAAGGCAAAAGGGAACATTGCCTAGTGACACCATTGCGGTCCCAAGATAGAATGTTGAGAAATTGAGAACTATGTGATTCCACAATGTTAAATAAGTGTCTTCTTGAGAGGCAACCCAATATTTACCTATATTTATATTGCTTTCGAATAACGTGTGTTCTGTGTGTAGGTTGAGAAGAATTTGAAAGATTGAGGATAAAAGCATAGGCGATTCCGAGGCCTAAACGACTATATGGTGAATACGTTATGCAGACTCATTCTTGTCCACCTTTTGACCTTAAACAGGTGGAAAAGTGCATTATCAATTTCAACGATCAAAGCACCAATAAGCGATTCACCAAAGTGCACTATGAAGACTCCATTGAGTTCGACGAATCAACCTTTAGGTTTTGTGTTTGTTTAGGCATGCTCGGTGATCTTCAACTCCAATGGGTTATTCATCGAACACGTTCGCCGACATTAGTCTCGACCACCAAACAAGCATGATATAAAAAGGCCAAGGGTCTTTTTAAATTCAAAATTCAAGCCCTTTGATATCTTAAAGTATTTTCTTCCACTTTCTCTTGCATTGGTTTGTTTAATGATTGTGAGCCTTTAGTGTCTTATTTCAAAGTTTGAGGAGTGAGTTTGCTTGCATTTTCTGTCAACCCAACCCTGTTTCCTTGATTTTCTCAACTTGTGCTTCCAACTAAAGTTGGTTTTTTCAATTTTTAGGGAGAATTTAAAGCTTGGAATTGCAAATTGCGTGTGTGAGATTGAAGCCCTTAAGTGGTGTTGTTTTTTAGATTTCGTTGGGTAGCTCTATCTTGTGTGATTTGAACTTTACCCACAACATATTTGAATGTTTGTGCCCATAGAATGCTAATCTTCATTGTGTTGGTTGAATTTTGAAATTAAAATGATATTAATGTTGGGTTTGAGTCAATTTTGATTTTGGTAAAATGTGATTAACCCAGTGTTGACCCAATTGCATTATTTTTCCTAATGATAGACAGGGTGACTACTTTCTTAATGGGAAATTGTTAATTTGAGCAATACTTAGAAAAAAATGGTGGAAGTTTGAGTACCCATCAGAAGAAAAGCATATAGGTGGGTTGTAATGATATGGGTAAACTCATATTTGTTGTATCATAAATAGTAGGCATTGGGTTGAACACTTCCCGTTCAACAGGCTTGTATTAGCTCACCAAGGAAGTTAGGCGAATCGTTGAATAAGCCCCTGTTCACCATCGTTAGCATATATATGACCTCAGGTACTGTCCCATTCTTGTGGGCTTGTCTTTGTATGCCGAACCCATTTGGTGAATTACCTAGTGCGAGTGGACATCGCCTATGAGGCTTGTTAATTTTTAATTTTCACTATCTTTTTTGGCGGACTTGTCTTAGCCCAATGAAACCTACTTGGCAAATCACCGAGTTTGAATTGACTTTGCCTTATATGTCTGAGTCCTGAGATTTTTGCTAATGTTTGATTAGGCAACATAACCGAAGCTTGCATATCCTGTTTGGCGGTCTTCCTTCCTATTAGGCGAGCCTTAGGATAGTTCTGAACTGTGTTTTCAAGTGAGTTTGATTTCAACTAACCTTCACAAATCCTATGTTTGAATGTGTTCTTTGCAGGTAATGAAACAAACAAAAGGAAATCAATTGGTTACATTAGATACTGAGTCAGACGGAGACTCCCCTTCTCCTACTCTCCCAAAGAAACAAAAGGGCATATACATTAATGAGCCTTCGAAGGCTCCTCGTGCTCAACAAGACAATCCTCAAACTCCTACCAGTAAGGGGTAAGAGAGTTAGAAAATATATTGCCACCAAGAAGGTGAATATTTTCTCCAAGATAGTGCCACTTCAACATGATCCAATTCATGACTTTCATGTTCTCTCAATAATAGCTCTAAGAGCCTTAAATAAGCTCAAGACAGAAGGAGAGCATATTATTTTGAAAGAGCGTAGACTCTCAATTGATGGGGTCCTGAGTTACTACCCGCCCATATGGGAAGCGATAAAATTTCACAAGTTTGAGCAATTCCGTAAAGCCAAACAACCATACATGCCGAAGTGGGTTAGGGAGTTCTACGACGCCTATGCTATGGCCTTGCCCAAAAAGAGACAAGGCATTATTTGGAAGCAGTAGAAATACATGGTAAGAAAGTGCCTTGTGACGCTGGAATAGTAAATGAAGTCGTTGGCACCAAAAGCAACTTGCATGATAGATTCCAACTCCGGATAAAGTTCAAATTGGATGCCCATAAAGAATGGCTAGCACCTCTTATTGCAGATGATTCCCCTACATAGATGGTGGAAGGGAAGCCAATTGAAAAAAAAGATATGAATATAGTGGGCTGCTATTGGTTTGGATTCATCAGTAACAATTTGATGTCGTCTCAAAATGAGTCCATTCTCAGGCCACCCAAAGCAGTGTTAGTGGGTTGTATAATCATTCAGATCAACCTCAATATTGGGTCAATCATTTTCGAGGAGATGCTTATGAGGGCTCGACAAGAGCACACATAGATTTCCCTTCAAGAAGACTAACGTGAGGATCACAAGGGCCTCTTCTAATGACATCCAAAGGATTGAGACTGAGTATTTGAGGGATGATGCGGTTCGGAGGAAGCCACCACCACTAGACACGACGCCCATGGTTGATCCCACCATACTGGTAGTTGAGGCTAGCACACCTGCTCCTTCTCTAGAGTAGGCAAGCATACCATCTTCTCCTACTGTGCCTTCTGCCCATTGTACTACCTCTTCTTCTGTTGTTTCTGTTGTTGTGAGACCTACCCCCACTTCTATCACCGGTCCACCTTGACCAAGGCCATGATTTAACATATAGACATCCTTTCCTATTCGACGGATGTTAGAGCCACACGGGTTGGGATAGACATGCCTAAGATAATTGATAGGGCCAATGAAAAGGTCTTAGCTCATTTGATCGAGAGGTTGATCTATTTCCATGGTGTGGTTGGACAACCTCACCACAAAACTTGAGGCCTAACAAAAGGCGAATGACAGTTCTGGTGCACTAGACACTATGAGAGAGCTTGCTACCTTTGTGAGAAAAGGTGACAAAGTTATAGTCCATGAATATATCTATGCTTTGGGTAGATGTTCCCCTAATGGATGCACCTACCTCCATTCCTAGATGCCCAATGAGGATCCGGAGCAAACTTTGAGTGTTACCATTGATTTTGATGATGATATTGAGAGGGATGAGGATTTGTTGTTCGAGGAGACGCATGTGAAGGAGTTGAGCAGCGAGGAGCATGGGATAGCTCAAACTTTGACTGAGATGTAGATGATCGAGAAGGTCATTCTTCAGGTGACCCTGGAGAGATCCCTTTGGGATACTTCATCAGTTGGTCTGAGTGGATTCTATTCAGACTCCACCATTCCTATATGTGTTGAGAAGGGCATCGATGCCCAATTGACTCTGCTCTACTGCCTCCGATAATCCCATTGCCAGACATTGATGCCCCTCTTGAGGCTTGACTACTTGAGACTCTGTATGAGAGTCCTCAATAGGCCTAGCCCATCAAGGGGAACCATTTATCTCAACCTCCCGTACTTTTCATATTATTGCATTGAGGACACTACTTAGTTTTTTGGTGGGGGTGAGGGTCTTTGAGCCAATATTCCCCCTTTTTATTGTATTATGTTATTTTGAGTTTTGGATTATTATATTACTTTACTTTTGTTTATATTATAGTGCTTCTTTTGGATGAGTGTGCCTCTTTTATCTATTTCATTCTCTCTTGATTTTGCAACTCATGATGAGTTTTGGAAATTGTGAAATGCTTAAAGTTTTCATTGATAAGGATTTGAGGATCGATTACGTTCAATATCAATGTCTTGAATAGTACTTATGATAAGCGTGATGTAGAGTGTTGGTGTTGCGAGAATGAAATCGATATGGTTTTACTTTTGAGTGATCTCTTTGAGTCTTTTATTGTCTAGCTGCGTATTGATGTTATCCTTGCAATGAACATCACATTTACACTTTTGATCTTTTCGGGATGTACTTAATGAGCATATTTTGAAGTGTCATTTGTGGTGAGATCTTACTTGAAAACATGTGTGGAGTCCTAGAATTTTCCTTGTTAGTTAAATTGTTTAAATCTTGGTGAATGTGAGGCGTGATCTTGGACAACAATTCAAAGAGGGAACCCAAATGTCCATAATCTTTTGTGAATACCTTCTGAGGGTGTCTATAAAATTTGGCACCATTTGAGCCTAACCTATTTGTTGGCAAAACCAAAAGAAAGCCTCTTGAACCAAATTGTCCCTACCTTCTCATTAAAAATCCTTTTTGAAGCATTGTTGTGTTTGAACAGTCAACTTAAGCTGAAAGCCTAAGTTTAGGGTGTAGAAAGGAATGAGGAATGAAAGCCAAGTGAAGGGCATAGAAAGATGAAATGATACTCAACTTTGATTGAGTGTGTCTTGTTGTTGAGAGTAGTCTTGCTTTGGTACTTGCATGTTAGCTCTCATTGAGTACTATTGTAGACACCCTTATTGAGCGAATTGTGCTCTAGACTTATTTGAGGACAAGCAAAATATTAAGTTGGGGGTATTGATGAGTGATATATTTGCACTCATTTGAGGTCTATTTAACTCAATAATTCATCCTCAATGCCTAATTTTGTCCTATTCTGATAAAGTATTCATGATTTGCAACTATAAAGTCAAATGGATAAGGCAATGGTGGTTGAAATAATAACCAAAATATAAAAAAAGAGCAAACTATACATTATTGACCGCTTAACAAGAAGATAGGATCGCCAAGTGAACACGACCTTACCCAAAATGACAGTGCATAACACTCGTGTCAATCAAATCAGGTCGTAGAACTCCATTGGAGAATGTGATGTGTAGAATGAGAAAGACGTCCTTGTTGAACATTACCTAAAATGATAGTGTAAAAAGAAAAAATTGAATTCTCGAAAGGCAAACCAAAGTGGTAATTGGTGATTCGCCAAATGTTAATGAGTGAATTAAACGAGTTCGCCAACTGAGGCTCAAACATGTGAAGCCTATAGCATGAAAAGGAAAGGAAAGAACACAAGAGCGATTCATCTAACGAGCTCGACGAGCCTGACTAATGTTGCCGAAAGAGACGCGCATTGGGTTTTTGGGCCAAACTCTTGGAAATTATAAATTTCCCCGAGGAGAAAGAAATTAAAAGGAGAAAAATCCTAAAACATTAGTTCAAAGTTGAGTTTAGAGAGAAAACACTTGACCATTGGGAATAACACTTTCTAGCTTCTAGGGTTTTACAACTTTGCACTTGAATTTGATAAATTAAAGTAGAATCCAAAGTGGGTTTACTTGTACTTGCTTAATTTCATGCTACCCATGGCTGCTTTCATGGAAAGTTAACTTTCTTTTCCTTTTGTGGTGGGTGGCTAAAACCCCAAGATTTAGGGGTGCAATTATAGGGTTGATTGTCTATTAAATGTAGTGGATATTGGGTTATGCTATGTTTTGCTGCTATTCATACATGAATTTGGGATAATTAGCATGAGGTTAATTTATGGGCTAAGATTGCAAACTTAATTTCTACTTCTGATCTCCAGTCGATGCTTGGAAGAGATTGATTGATGTGGGTTATTAGTCCGATACTAGCAATTTAGGTTTGATGTCTATAACTTGCTTGAAAATAGAGGTTATGTATCAGATCTATTTCCTCTATTTCTAAAGAAAAAAATAGAGTAAGGTATTGGGTTGTTTAGTTTGGCATTTAGATGACACCGAAAAGAGTTTCTATGCATAGATGCTTTGAGATTGAAAGATGATTAGCGTCATTGAAGATGACTTAGCTTATTCATGAATGTTCATCACTCCAAAGCAGAACAATTACCCCTATGTGACATCCATTTTCAATCCCCGTACCCCTAGATTTCTTGTTACTTTTCAAATTCTTCAAAATTTTAGTTTAATTGTGATAATTGATAAACAAAGTTTTTTTTATTGAAATTGTGGAATTATCCACCCACTTTTTTCTTACTATTACAAATGAGTGATCTTAAAATTCAAATTTCTTGATAGAAATTCTCTACGATATACCATTCTCTTTGGCATTAGACCCTGACTATTCATTGGTTTTTTTTTTATTGGAAACGATCGATGTCCCTTTTAATTGGTTTTAAGGAGGACATTTGAGCTTTATCATTGAACATATTTTTATTTTTGGGATGTAACAAAGTAGGACAAACTTTCAAACTTTGAAACCATATCCTCTTTAAAGAGATGTGAGTTTGAATTGACAAAAATGATTGGGGCTGATTAATCAAGATTCGTATAGCAAAGTCTCACTTTGAGCTAAGCTTATCCTACCTAATGTAACTTTTACAGTGTAGTCCTCCATGAATGTAGCAGTAGTATCCCTATTTTTCAAAATCAAACACTTAAGTTTCTTATAAAGGGACAATCTTACACAAAGAGAATCTTCCTCCTTCAAAGTAAATTTAAATAATAGAAGTTGAACAATAAATAATCAAACTAAAACAAAAAAAAAAGGAGAAATTTCAATTTATGCAATATTGTACTTTCTGGAAAAATACAAACTAAGGATTGCCTCCTTGAACAAATGGAACTACTATTATGAATTGAACAAACATGTATAGTTTACTTAATTAAGACTTCATTTATAATATGGAAATTATTGTACTACTAAAGTCTAACAGTTTGACACTAAATCTTAGATTTCAAACTGAATAATAATACGTAGTGTAAGAGATGTTACGTTTCTTAAAATACCTCCCTCCGTAGAAACATAAATCTTTTTTGCAATTGATCATCACCCGCTTTAGCCTGAAATAAATGGAATGTAAACACTATAGGAGTGATTTGGATAAAACGACACTAGATACACATTCATGAGTAAAAACTAGATATATACTAGATTCATCAATCTCCTCGATGCCTTGTAAATAAATTGAACAAATCATGAAAAACACTATTCATCCCGACTCCTACCATCTTAGGTTCGTTCTTGACTGAAAATGCACCATATATATAGCTTTATACATTAACCTAGAAAACCAATAGATCAAATACTTGCAATGCAACAAATCAATGGTTACCAACATAGCATTTAATACGTCTATAATGATTCATCACCACTTAACAAGGGAAGATCTATGAATTCACTTAACTTACACTAAACAATATATCATAAGTCTCTATCAATATGAATCTGCCTCTTCCAGATAACTTTTGAATAGAACAAAAATCACTTTACTATATTATAGAAGAACTAACAATAAAAATTGTAAACACAAATATATATTAATAACACAGATGCAAAATCATTCACTTATGTTGAAACTAAACAAAGACTTAACAATCATTTTTGGTGAAGTTTTAACATGTAAAACCTAATTAAAGCAAAGTTACATTCTTATGGAATTAAGTTGTTGGATGTTACCCAAAGGAGATTGTTGAACTAATGAATGTGTCTGATCTTACTAGATGCAACTTGTTAGCAATCTTCAGGTACATCCTTAAAAACATTCATCACTTCATGAATATCATTTGAGTAACAACTATAGACTCATGAATCCTATTCACATAACAAAGAAAAAAAAGTGTGACGACTAAGTGAAATGTAGGGTTTTTGTAACATCTCGAAAATTCCTAAGTTAAGAATCTAGTCATTCTTTATGGTGAATAAGTCTTTTTCCGAGTGATTCAAAATTTTCTTGGATGTTAAGGTCACTAAAACTTCATAGCATAAAGTTGAGTTGGAAATTTTTCTTCCAATTAAATTTCTATATGAGATTATTCTTTGGTCAACTTCAAACGACCATAACTTTCAGCACATAATGAGTTAGGTGGCCCATGAGCTATCAAATTGAAGATCTCTAAGTTCTCTTTCCGACATTGCTAAGTTTGCTGAATTCCGAGTTTGGATGAATGAGATATGCTCGTTTGAGTGCAGCCTGTCTAGTCAAGGCAATTCACCTATTTTAAGGAGAGGTATTTTGGTATTTTCCTTACCCCAACTAGTTTTTGTTAATCTTTTAGGGGTCTAAACTGATTAGAATCAGTTTTAGTCATTCCTAAACATGCTTAGAGTTTTTGAGAGGAGTTCAAGAGGAGAAAAGAAGAGTGCTCAAGCTTTCTTGCAAGCTTTGAGGATTTTTGCCAAAAATTTAATTCTTTCGAGGTATGTAAGCTTTCATAGTGATGGGTTAGTTTTCCCTCACGCCAATCATGAGTTTCTTTGTTGAAATCATCCATGAGATTTCGTGTAATAAGTTCTTAATGAGTTTTCTTGAAGTTTTGTTCTTCATTCTTTATTAAGGGAGTGTGTTGAGTTCTTGAGGTGAGGGTTTCGAGTTTGAGGGTTGTTTTTGAGGAAACTTGATTAGATTTTCATTTACTTATGTTGGGCTTACCAATCTAAGGGAATTTTGAGAAAATCAATCGATTATAGGTGAATTAGGACCAAAATTGAAGAAGAAGATTCGTCAGATTTCTGGGTTTGGGTTGTGGCGGCCTGCCCCATAGCGCCAATAGTGTGCCCAATTAGACCCTCAATAAATGGGGACGCGCCAGCAGTGCGCCCAATCAGACCCCCAGTAAATGGAGGCTTGTCACAGTGCGTTAGTAGTGCGTATAGAGCATTAGGACACTTTCTTTCTCCGTTCTCCGTTCCGTATTCGTTCTTTCAAAACATATCTTTGCTCTCTTCCTAATTTTAACTATCCAAACTACATCTAATCATAAAAAAATCTTATATATCAAAATCATGATCCTTGAATTAATAATTCAAATTCGAGGTAGAGTTAAGAGTAAAGTCTAAGAAAGTCCTTTTGTCGCACCCCGAGGCTATCCCCTTGACGTAAAACGGGACCTAGGATCATGAGTGACCCCAAGCTAACATTGAACTAGCATATCATAAGAATACTTAAATATTTACTGCAAATAGAAATACTGTGCGGAAGGTTAAACATGACATAAACTGAAATAATAGGAAATACCTATTCTAAGTCTAAATATATAAAAGCTGAGCGTTCAATAACAACTGAAAGATCAAACTCAAAACTAAAACTGAATCTAACTATGTCTGAATACAAGCCTCTAACTGACTAGAGATGCTGGGATATCTATCCAACTAACTTTAGCAAAATTGAAACTAAAATGACTGAAAATGAAAGAAAACATGTCTATCGTCCTTGGAGAGTGTGGACTCACCACTGATACTACTGAACTGGAGATCGGGAACCGATCTATGCATGATTTGAATGCTGAGGACCTGAACCTACATCACGAGAAGATGTAACACAGAGTATGCGTCAGTACTTGAAAGGTACTGAGCATGCATGATAGGATAAAGATGAACACATATACATAACTGAAATAAAGCATGATGAGCAATGATATAAGATGAACATGATGAATACACTAAGCATACTAAACATGAACTAAACTGAATGCAATGACCAAGTACATAACATGCTGAAACTGAATACTGAGATATAACTGGTAACCTGGTCAATGCACTCTAATCTGACTATGGGAGCTACTAATAACCGACATACAACCACGTGAGCTTAATGTGGAGTCTGATGTATCGCCCCATCGAGAGGACCCAATATACCTTGCCAGGGTATAATGGCATGACTGGCGTGATCACTAAATATGATGCCCACAAAGGGGACATAACCTATGGGGGCACGTAGTTCTGGGACTATGAGGGTGACTGACCCTAACCCACTCAGTATTAAGCCTACTCCCAACTAGAATGTATAAAATACAACATAACTACAATAAATAGGATAGCTCAAAATTCTGATATGCTAACTAAAAATGTAACATTAGGTACCGATAATGAAACATTTGTAAACTAATGCATGTATATCTGTATAAACTGACCTATCAAATGTAATTCATGAACTAAACGAATCTACACAACTAGGATTCTGAACTTCATGCAACAATTAAGCAACATAGCTACAAAAACGTAATATTCTGATTTGGATTAGTCTAACAGCTAATTCACAACAAGAATTTGAAGTTGTAGAAACCCTAAGTCTAAACATAATGAAGGCAATCAAGAATCTGACTGAATTCTATGGACCCAATGGGTGAAAGGAACGCACTAATGAACTCCCACATACCTAGTGACAAATTTCACGGAGAAATCTTTCGATTTAGGGGCTGGAACAGGAGGAAACCTTGCTGTGTTCTTGGAGAGGGTTGGTCGACTTTTCTTTTCCTTTTCGTTCAACTTTGATGAATTTTGGAGAATGAGTTGACTTGGGTAAAGTCTAATTAAGTTACTAGGCTAAAACTGACCAAAATGACATACTTTAGGGGTTAAATGGCGTAGTTTAGGTGTCTAACACGTAGGGAAAAGACCAAACGACCCCTGACTTAAAAGCGGTCGGGGCCAACCAACGGACCTGACCAATGGATCTACGGTCCATCCTGGTCAACCGTTGTTTGGCTTCAGAGAATGATTCCCAGGGGTCTGAACTACGGACCTAGACCACATACCGTGGTCCCACCTACGGTCTATAGGTCTTGGTGTGGGTCGACCCTTGGCTGAGATTTTCTGGGTTTCTGGGCAGGGGCTGCAGGTGGGCAACCACGGAATCCATCTACGATCCATGGGTGGTACCCGTTGGTGGCACCTGCAACTTATGATTTTCTGCAATCTAGTTTTTCTAGCATACGGGGAGTTACATTATCTCCCATTTGGGAACATCCATCCTTCAATGAAGACTAAACTAGGTGAATATGGAGGGAAAGAGATGCAAACCCTACCTACAACTACTGGAAACTGAAATCTAACTGCACTAAGTTCTAAAAACATGCAATACACTGAAAATGCAAGTATAACTAAAGGAACATGATACAAAGACTGATTTTATTCATGAGTAACTGAAAGAGTGGAGAGGAACTATTACCTCAAGCTGGAATGGAATTAGAAGGAAATAAATGAGGATATTTGTCCTTCATGGCTGATTCTGCTTCCCAAGTAGCTCCCTCTACGGGCTGACTCCTCTACAAAATCATAACTGAAGCAACTTTTTTGTTTCTCAACCTTCGAACTTGACGATCAAGAATCTCAACTAGCACATCCTCATAAGTGAGACTATCCTTCACAACCACATTTTCCAATGGTGCTATAGATGTTGGATCATCCACACACTTCTTCAACAATGAAATGTGAAAGACCGGATGCACCGTTGCTAGTTCTGCTGCAGGCTAAAGGTCATGAGTGAGATAGTTCTTCTCATGTACCTTAAGATGCCTAGAAGCATAAGCTATAACCTTACCTCGCTGCATCAACACACAAACTAGGCCGACTATGGACGCATCACAATAGATTACATAACCGTCTGAACCCTCTGGTAGAGTCAAAACAGGAGCTGTAGTTAACCTAGTTTTTAGTTCTGAGAAGCTCTTCTCACACTCATCTGACCACTGAAACCTATCCTTTTTCTGAGTCAACTTAGTCAATGGAGAAGCTATGGATGAAAATCCTTCCACGAATCTTCTGTAATAACCAACCAAACCCAAGAAACTTCTGATATCTGTAGGAGAGGTAGGTCTTGGCCATTGCTTCACCGCCTCTATTTTCTGAGAATGCACTCGGATCCCTTCACTAAACACTATATGTCCAAGAAAAGCAAGAGATTGCAACCAAAACTCACACTTGCTAAACTTAGCGAATAAGTGGCGATCTTTGAGAGTTTGCAAGACAACCCTCAAATGAGTTGCATGTTCATCCTCATTCCTAAAGTAAACAAGGATATCATCAATAAAGATAATAACGAACAAGTCCAGATACTGCTTGAACACCTTGTTTATCAATTACATAAAAGTTGCAGGAGCATAGGTTAGTCCAAATGACATAACTACAAATTCATAATGACCATACCTAGTTCTGAAGGCTATTTTTGGAATGTCACTATCTCTGATTGTAAGCTGATGATAACCGAATCTGAGGTCTATCTTCGAAAAATGACTAGCACCCTGAAGTTGGTAAAACATGTCATCAATCCTGGGGATAGGGTACTTATTCTTGATTGTGACTTTGTTCAACTGTCTATAATCAATGCGCATCCTGAGAGAACCATTTCTTTTTTCACGAATAACACTGGTGCACCCCATGGGGAATTACTGGGTCTGATGAAGCCATTATATAGAAGGACTTTCAATTCCTTAAGCTCAGCTGGAGCCATTATGTAATGAGGAATAGAAATATGCTGGGTATTCGAAAGAAGATCAATTCCAAAGTCAATTTCCCTTTTTGGAGGAACTCCAGGAAGATCTTCTAGAAACACTTCTCGAAACTCATTAACTATTGGAACTGACTCAAGAGTTGGGGTTTCGGAGCTTTAATCCTTAACCCAAACTAGATGGTAGAGATACCCTTTAGAGATCATCTTTTTAGCCTTAAGGTAGGAAATAAATCGACCCATAGGCACTGAGCTACTACCCTTTCATTCTAAGACTGGTTCGCTTGGAAACTAAAAACGAACAATCCTAGTTCTACAATCGACTGAGGCATAACATGAATGTAACCAATCCATGCCTAGAATGATATTAAATTCTACCATTTCTATCTCTACAAGATCTGCTGAGGTGACTTTCTGAGAGACTGGGCAATTTCTGTATACTCATCTAGTTATAACTGGGTCACCAACTGGAGTAGAGACTGAGAAGGATCCTGAGAGAGTTTCTGGACTGACATCGAAGTTCATTTCTATATTAGGATTTACAAAGGAAAGAGGAGCCCATGGATCTAACAAAGCATAAACATCTAAGTGAAAGACTCATAATGTACCAGTGACCATATTAGGAGAATCTTCCTGATCCTGGCGAGCCTAGAGAGCATACAACTTGTTCTATCTCTGACCGTCACCTGTACTAGACATAGTACCCTGCTGAGTCGGGCTACCTACTGGTGTTGCTGAAGCTCTAGACTGAGCCCTACTAATGTTACCTCCTTGACCCTGTTTAGAATAAGGGCAATCCTTGCCAGAGGTATAAAGGCATGACTGGCGTGATCACTAAATATGATGCCCACCGAGAGGACTTAACCTACGGGGGCACGTAGTTTTGGGACTATGAGGGTGGCTGACCCTACTCCACTCGGTATTACACCTACTCCCAACTAAAATGTATAAAATACAACATAACTTCAATAAACTGGATATTTCGAAATTCTGATATGCTAACTGAAAATGCAACATTAAGTACTGATAATGAAACAATTGTAAACTGATGCATGTATATCTTTATAAACTGACCTAGCAAGTGTAATTTTTGAACTAAACGAATCTACACAACTAGGATTCAGAATTTCATGCTGATTTGGATTAGTCTAACAACTAATTCACAACAAGAATCTGAAGTTCTAGAAACCCTAAGTCTAAACATAATGAGGAAATCAAGAATCTTACTGAATTCTAGGGACCAATGGGTGAAAGGAACCCACTAGTGAAATCCCACATACCCGGTGACGAATTTCACAGAGATTTTTTTTGATTTTGCGGCTGGAACTACACGAAACCTTGATGCGCTCTTCGAGAGGGTAGGTCGACTTTCCTTCTCCTCTTCGTTCAACTTTGATGAATTTTGGAGAATGAGTTGACTTGGGTAAAGTCTAATTAAATTACTAGGCTAAAACTGACCAAAACAACGTAGTTTAGGGGTTAAACGACATAGTTTAGGTGTCCAACGTGTAAGGAATATACCAAACGACCACTAACTTAAAAGTGGTCGAGGCCAACCGAAGGACTTGACCGACGGACCATCGATGGATCTACGATCCATCCTGGTCAACCGTCGTTTGGCTTTAAATAATAGTTCCCAAGGGTCTGAACCACGGACCATGACCACGGATCATGGTCCCACCTACGGTCCGTAGGTCCTGGCGTGGGTTGACCCCTGGTTGAGATTTTCTAGGTTTCTAGGGAGGAGGTGCAAGTGGCTAATCACGGACCCCACCTATGGTTCATGGGTCACCCTACGGTTCGTGGGTAGTGTCCGTTGGTGGCACCTGCAACTTCTGATTTTCTGCAATCTGGTCTTTCTAGCATACAAGGTGTTACACGTTTTGAGTCTTTTCGAGAAGTCTTCTACAATTACTTATAAATTGTTTCAAGACTCGAGTAAGTTAGTATGAGAATTAGAAGAGTGTATTCATGAGCCTACATTATTATTGAGATCCTTCAGTCGAGTCGTTCATGCCCATAAATTCCGCATGAACTCTATAAATTGAGTACCTTGGAGAGGAGTAGTATCTTTGAGTTGTAAGTTCTAGAGTATTGAGTTCCCGATCCTTTTGAGATTATATTCGTAATTATGGGTCTACTATATTTTATACGTGAAGGTTCCTGAGTTGAATCGTTCATGCCCATAATTCGGCACGAACCCTATGAGTCGACCATTGTTGAGGTGAGTAGTATCCTTGAGTCCTTGAGTTCTGGAGTTATCATGTTCCGAGTATTGAGTCCAATATATGGTTATTGAAACCCTTGAATTGAGTCGTTCATGTCTATAATTAAGCATGAACCCTATTTTAAGAAGTCTTTTACAATTATTTATAATATGTTTAAAGACTTGAGTAAATGAGTATGGGGATGAGGAGAGTCAAGTTTTATTTTTTAAAATGATTATACGGGAACTAAGTATTCCCAAGAGTAAATGTTTTAACATTTAAAATAAGAGGAAACTTTGATTTCCGAATGAGTTTATGAGGAGTTTTGAGCACTATCTCTTTTAACAGAACCTTTTGAGTAATAATCTCAAAGTTTGAGGATGAGGAAATATTTTTAAATATATGAGCATGAGTTATATTATTGGGAGTAGTATTGAGCACCGATATGTGGACGAGTTCAGAAAACTCAAAGTACTCATAAACCATGTATGCCAATATGGGTAAAAAGGGTCATACTTTTAGATGATTCCTTATTGCTTTTAAGCATAGCATAGTGGATCCACTACGTTAAGAATGTCTTATAATCTGACAAGGTATATGACAGTTCTGGCAGCGTGGGCGAGACATTGTATCATCACGTCGCTCATAGTGATGGTTGTCGGTAGAGAATCTCTCAAATAAGAGTTACTATTGTATTTGTTTTACATACAATTAAGTTATTATTGTATTTTAACATAAAATTGAGTTATTATCTACTATTTTAAATTTTTTCCATATATTGCTTCTTTTATTGTTGCTTTGTCCTTGAGTTGAGTTGCGTATCTTTGAGTTAAGTACCTTTGAGTTGAGTATCCTTGAGTTGAGTATTCTTGAGTTGAGTATCCTTGAGTTGAGTATTCTTGAGTTGAGTCGAGTTGAGTGAAATGAGACGAGGTAAGTATGTTCCCTTTTTATCAGTTCAAGCTTATGTTTATGCTTTAGAGTTCCCTTTACATGCTCGTACATTCAATATACTGATACCATTTATCCTGCATCGTTTCATATGTAGATACATGTATTCAGGATCATCAACAAGCATTTCGTTGAGGTAATGTGATATTCCAGTTAGCTTTGGTGAACCTTTTATATTTCGGAGGACTTCACCTTTACCTTACAGTTTGTAGTTTTGAGATGTCGTGGGTCTTGTCTTGATATCCTTCTGTAATAGTAGAGGCTTCATAGATAGACAGAGTTGAGGAGTTTTCTCTATTTACTTTCTTTGAGTATTGTACATGCTTTTTAAGAGGTTGAGTATTTGAGTTCAATGAAATTTAATTCAGTTTTAAGCTTATATATGCTTGAGTTAGTCTTCTGCTTGTAGCCAGCCATGATGAGGGTTCATTTGGGGACCAACAATGGTTCTCGAGTGCCGGTCATGTCCATGGTGTAGGCTTGGGTCCTGAAAGTTTTGAGGGTTAAAGGAAGAAGAGTGAAGCTTTTATCGAGCAAAAAAGACCTTGAACTTCTTAAATATTTTTAAATTTACCTCTAAGTCTATATAATTTGTCAATTAGTCCTTCTAAACTTTTGACTAAATGCATATATAGCCATTTAAATTTAGCATCTAAGTGTCAGTTTGATATTTCATCCCTTTTAATGATTATTTAGATATCTTTACATGATAGGTATATGTTTCCTAAATTTATATATGTAGATATACTAGTTTCTCAAAACGTACTTTGCATTTTTGTTCCTTTTCATCATTGTAAATTTTTTGATATATTTAAAAGTTAAGTTATAAAATATGAAAATGGTGAAATTAGCCATGTTAGTTTTATCGTTTACATTTTAATCATTGAATAAAATTCATTAAAGTAGAACTATGCATTTGACACCAAACAAGAAATATATGAAGCTAATTAAGATAAATAATGTAATCTCTTACGGTATGAATATGTCATTGAATTGCTACTTGAATAGTTAATAAATTTATGAATTGCCTTTAACAAAATTAACAAAAACATGAAGAAGAACTATATATATTTCTCCAAAACATACAAATAAAGCACAAAATGTCCTTCATCTTAACCTGGATTATTGTAGGAACATTATTTAATAATTCCCCGTATTCGCTGCAAGAGAATCCATTTTGTGATACATATATTAGACCATAACACAAGAGACAATTCTCTCTAGTCTCGTAATCAATCGAAAGACGGTTCATGGTCAGAAGCTGCAAGTAAACCCTTGGTTTGCCCTCAACATTGAAGGGTAAAATAGTTCATCAACTAATTATCATGGACATTTTGATAATTCAACTTTAGATTAGGAGCTTCTCATTTATTTTTATAATATAAGTATTTTTTGATCTTTTATATTGAACGTATATCCCATCATAATTGGCATACGTATTTTATATATGTATTTCAAGTATAGCGGATCATAAGTAACCATGGACTATTGGTCTTCTTAATTACTCTATAGGGTTACGCGGAAAAGAAAAATCTAAATTGATTGATAATGCATCTAAATAAATGTATGAATTCATAAATGTAATAGATAGAAAATAAACATGCAAACATAAATTTTTTTGAGAAGACACCAAAAGTTGAAGCCAAACTATAATGAAGACAATAGAACTAAACAAACCATCATAAAAAATGACTTATCAAAAATAAAAGGAGAACTTTTAGTTGATAAAATTATAACATTATTCGTTAATTAAATACTAAAACTTTCATCGACGCTTGATATAAATATTGTATCTTAAAAATATCACACGGTATTAATCTTGAATATATTTGTTTTCATTTGAATGAATATGTTTCACACTTTATTGTTTCTATTAAACCTTTTCTTTTTTATTACTTTATTAAAAAAATATTTATTTAGTGGATAAGTATTTATTGAATGGAAACCTACCTTTTAGTACACAAAGTATTATAGTTGTTACCAACATAAAGTACCATTACATAGAAGTTGCACAAAGAATATTATGACCAAACAAATGGTAGAGGGTTTCCGAAACTTTGAAGTTCACAATATTCGAACTTATGAAATAATTATAATATATGCACATTAGCTCATAAAAATCATATATCAGAATCTAAATAAAATATGAACCAGCCATTAGTAAACAATGATACACTATTTTATCAATATACAATGTTGTAAGAGAAAAAACTGAGGGGGGGGGGGGGAGGGAGGAATTGACTGGGACAATGCAAAATGAAGTACTGCTCCAAGTGGAAAAACAATCAATTTTTAAGGAGTGAATATTTTTTTTATAGAAGTAACAAAAATCTGATACTGATCTTATATAGTGATTGGATAATTATATAGAATTTGGTTGAGAATGTGAAAAGATTATGAAAATATTCCACTATTGTGGAAGATAATCGGTTGAAAATCAGTTTTTTTTTTATAAATAATGTCATAACTAAAGAATTAAAATGCAATAAATGAATTTTAATTAATTCTGCATTTACAAAGATAGAATAGGACTTTAATTAATTTATAATTTATTTAAATAGTTAATTAGAAATAATTTAATATAAGGGGAAATGGTAATATATATATATATATATATATACTGTAATTTTCAAGCAGCGTGTACAAATTGACACCCTTGGATAAAATTGGCTCCATTATTGGTGATTTTACTGCTAAATCAGATTTTATAAAAAAATAAACTTTTCATGAAAAAGAAGGCATACACAAAAAGGAAGGAAAAAAAGAAGTAATACTAATTTGTCTTGCTCATTAAGAATCGGAGACTAACAGAGGTTAAAGTGCGATTTTTTCTTATAAGGAGAAACCGTTAGAGAGCCTAATCTAGCAAGAAATTGTTGATAATAAGATGGAAAAATGTCTTTAAGGTGATGTCGAATTCTACTATAGACATGAAGGTATGCAAGATAGTTGAAACCTAGCAATCATTCGACAATGTTATGGAGAGAAGTTTTTATACCTTTAGGAAAAAAAGGGAAATAATATATTTGAAAAATATTAAAATATTAAATTTATTGAAATTAGGTATAGTGTATAAAGAAATAAAATCAAGCAAAGTTCGATAAGCTTCGAAGTTACCAAAAATCCAAACAGTTTCTTCACAATTAGGAAATTGACAATACAGAGTATATTTAAATTAAATTAAGGAAATAAAAATTGAAGCTTAATATGCAAGCTAAGTGAAAACCCCATCATAACTATTTATTAACAGGAGATCGTTGTAGGATCCGCCCGGAATTGGACAAGTCCACCTCCCTCTTGGATAAATCCATTGCCTACTAACCAACCTTAGTGTCCATCAAAATAGATGGAAATAGTTTACTTGACCTAAAAGTACACCAATTTTACAGAAAAAAGAGACTTTTATTACACCATTATGTGTATATATATTTTTTTATTTTTTATTTTTTTTAAAATTGAGACTAATCGTACTCATACAAATTGAACCAACACTTACCTAATATCAATATAACACAAGGAATCAAATCTCCTATGTTTCTTGCTAATGCTGAACAAATAGTCTCTAGGTGTATGATGAATCCTTCAAAATATTATAAATTTAGAGGATCTGACACGGGTCCTACAACATATTCCGAATGAAAGAAATACTCATGTCTTAGCTTAGCACAAGGAATTTGGTCTTCTTCATTTTGGTTGAAACTCTACTCCTCCAATTGAGAATTTGCCTATCTCAAAGAGATTCCAGGTCTCCATCACTTGGGCTTCAACATATATTTCCTCCACATTGAAAAAATACCCCATTTCTATTTCCATCCATTCATCAACTCTTCTTTTGCACACTGAAGGCAAACAAATTCGCAGGACTTTTCATTTTTCCTCAACCACGCATTTAATAAATCTAACAACTAAATTGCCAATTAAAATATCATCATATCCCTTTGGATATAAGTTGAAAACAAGATACATAACCTATTTTGTACTCTTTGACAATATTTGACTTGGAATCATGCCACTAAAATAAAGTGAGCCAGCAGCCCAGAAATAAGCCACTTTTGAGAACTTGCAAAAATAATAACTTTTCTCATTATATATAGTTAAGTGTATAAGTGGTTTGTGTAGGGCCTCTTGAGGTTCTATACGCCATGTTACACCTAAGGTATAATTTGCGTCGTGACAAACTTGGTATTACAACACAAAATTTAGAAAAGTCCTAGGATGTCTTATAAGCCACTTCAAGTAGAGTCTTGTTCATGATTGTGAAGGGTTCCACATTTTTGTATAGGAAACTATAAGACGTTTAGGAAATTCCACTTCTTTCATCATTCTAAAATACTGCAATAGAGTGTAACTCTATATATCTCTCTCCTAATCCTTTTCCGAGGCTATTTAGGAAACGGCCCCTTGAAGAGTACACATTAGAAGGAAAGTGGGTGAGAATGTGTAACGAGAAGCTCCTCAAGCTACTAAAGAAGCTCTACAAGTTCTGATTGACTCATTGGCCGACAAGTGACTAATGCGGAGTTTTGAGCTGCTTTTCAAGTGTTGGCTCAAGCCACGACGACTCAATCTATGAGGGAGGTTGTTGTCCTCGTGAACCCACATGTGTGTACGTCAGCAACTAGAGTGAGGGACTTCACTAGAATGAATCTCCTGGAGTTTCATAGTTCTAATATTGAGGAAGATCCTCAAGAGTTTATTGATGAAGTGTATATGGTTTTGATGATCATGGGAGTGACGCTGGTGGAAAAGGAAAAATTGTCTTGCTTACCAACTTAAAGGTGTTTCTCAAGTTTGGTTCAACCAAGAGAGGGTGGTTGATGCGGGTCCTCTTTATTGGGACAGGTTCAAAGTTTCTTTCCTTGATAATGTCACGCCCTGAGCCTACACCCTAGGCATAACTGGCACTCGAGAACTATTGCTGGTTCCCAAGCGAACTCTTGGCTTGGCTCAATTCTCAGTGGAAGACTTACTCAACAATAAAGAAACCTCAAATATAACTCAACTCATAAAGGCATCATTACTAAAATTAGCTTACCTCAAAATAGTCTAAACTGTTCAGTAACATAAATGTTCAACTCAAGTCACATTTAACAAATAATGAAAGGACTCCTCAAAAGACTACTGTCTATGAAGCCTCTAATGACAATGATGGAAGTCAGGACAAGACCCACGACATCCTAAAAAAACTGAAATGTAAATGGGAATCCTCCGAAAGCAATTAGGCTCACCAAAGAAACTCTGGAACTGCAAGTGGTATCAACTGAGCTCATGTTGATCACCCTGGTGGTGTAATTGAATCATGAAAGATGTAGGCCAAATGGCATTAGTTCATGGAATGTATGAGCATGCAAGGGGAACTCTAAAGCACAAACATAAGCTGGAACTAGTAAAAAAGGGAAGAACATACTCACCTCAACTCAACTCAACTCTACTCAAGGATACTCAAAGATACTCAAACTCAGAAATGCTAAATTCAATTCAATATAAAAGCAACAATAAAGATGCATTATAAATAAAGCCTTTAAAATAGTAGGTAATACCTCAATGTATTTAAAAATACAATAATAACTCTTCAAGAAACTGATCAAGAACCTTAATACATGGATTGTCATTGTCATGGATGAAATATGTTAGTGTAAATATTTAATGATAACCTATTTCCTTTTAGGACAAACGTATCATCAAAAAAGAAAGAATAAAAAATGTATCATGGATCCCTCATCAATCAATTGAAGATTATCAATCAAGGATCCTAATTGATTAAATATCAATCAAGGATCCAAATGAAGATCATCAGAAACCACAGATCATAAAGGCGCCAATCAAGGAAGATCTTAACTCAAGGAACTGTCCAAATAAAGATCCTTAGAAAGCATAGATCACAAAAGAAGCTAATCAAGGAAAGATGAATATCTCGACATCCCAACAATGACAGATACAACAACTACATTCCAATCAACATTCAATTAAGAAAGACCGAAGATATCAAACTTACACTCAATCAAAGAAGTTAAAGATTCAAGTCTAAACTGAAGAACTCAACGGCTACAATCAACACCAATCAAGGAAGCTGCAAAAGAATCAAGACTAAAAATCAGCCTGGAGCTTTATTCTTGGAAAATAAGGATCCCTTGCTTTCTTTTCCAAGGATCAAAATCTATTGGGTTGTCATCTCTTCACAGGAAAGATTCAAAACTCCAAACACTATAATGAAGGGTCGATTGCCGGAAGCAATTGTACAACAAGTATGAATCATCTCACATTCCCTACTCTACTTTTATCAAGCATTGTATTACTTAGTTCTACCGTGTAAACAAAAAAGAGAGGATAGAAAAATATTGTTGGTAAGGCTTTGTATCAAAGAAAAAAGGAGTGAAACAAATACTGAGTGTAAACAGTTTACACTCATCTCTGTACTCACACCAAAAGTTACAAAAGCTTGAAGAGAACACCTTTGCAACCCAAGGGGACTAGAAGTAGGATCCACATTGAATCCCTACAAGTATAAAAATATTTTGTGTCAAGTTTACTTTCCAGTTTTTAATTACATTCCTCTGCTATCAATAGTCGACTAAGGAACATCTTAAGTCAACTACTCTCAAGGAAAATCGCAAAAAAGCGCAATTCACCCACCTCTTGCACTTTCAATTGGTATCAGAGCCTCGTCTCACAAAAAATCTGTCTAACGACATGTGAGAAAAAGATCATGGCTCAACAAATTATGGGCGCACTATTTCAAGAAGGAACCTCTCAAACAAGTCCCCCTTACTTTAATGGGAAACATTTTTCTCATTGGAAAGTAAGAATGGAAACCTTTATAAAGTCCTATGATGTGAAGGTTTGGAAAGTTATCAAGCTTGGTGATATTCCTATTCCTATCTCGGAAAGCTCAGACAAAAGTCAATCCTCTACTACTCCAAGCTTGGAGAACTACACAAATGAACAGATAGAGGTTATTCAAATAAACTCCAAAGCGAAAAAAATTCTTTATAATGCTATCAGTGGTGAGGAATATGAAAAGATATCATGTTGTGACACTTCCAAATAGATGTGGGATAAACTAGAGGTTACCTATGAATGAACTGATAAAGTAAACGAAACCATCATCAGCTTGCTAGTATATGAATGTGAACTCTTTCAAATGAAGGAAGGAGAAACAATTGAAAGCATGTTTTCCCGACTAAGTAAGATCATTGGAGAACTCAAAGCTTCAGGAAAAATATATCCTCCCATAGAACATCTACGAAGAGTTCTTCTAAGCTTACCACCTCAATGGCACACCAAAGTTGTTGCTCTCGAAAGCATGAACTTAAATACTCTAACTTATGATGTGGTAAGAGGAGATCTAATAGCTTTTAAGAAAACTCATTTCAACAAAAAGGGCCAAGAAGAATCCAAAAATAAAAAGGTGGCATTCAAAGTTGTTCAAGAAGACAAAGGAGTAAAAGAACTAGCAGAAGATGAAATTGCTCTAATTACCATATCAGAAATGGAATCCTTCAGAAATTCCAGGAACAGGAGAAGAGGAAGAAATTTTGGAAAAGGAAAGTATATAACTGACTAATCAACAAATGATGGAAAATGCTATGAATGTGGAAAATATGGTCACATAGCCAGTGAATGTCCAGAAGCAAAGAAAAATTACACCCGAGGAAATCAAAAGAACAGAGAACTAAGCTGCTGGAGTGATGAAGACTACTTTGAAAATGAACATGAAGAAATTGGAAACATATGCTTCATGGCTATTGGAGAATCGAGCACTGAGGAACACCGCAAGAAATCAAAAGGAAAATGGTACCTGAATAGCGGATGTTCAAATAACATGACAGGGAGATAAAAACCTGTTCAAATCTGTTATTGAATATAAAGGAGGAAACATTCGTTTTGGTGACAACTCAAAAGGAATGGTAATTGGTATTAGTACAATCTCGTTTAATGATTCATGTGATATTTCAAATGTTTATTTAGTCACAGGACTCAAATACAATCTACTGAGTATTATTCAACTGTGCGATTGAAATCTAGAAGTTCAATTTCAAATTAATCGATGCTTAATAAAAGATTCTTCTGAAAAAAATCTACTACAAGGGAGCAGAGAAAAGAATGTATACATTCCCGACTCTGTAAAAAATAATGGAGAACATATTTGCCCAGCATCAATGTCTGATGATCCCTGGATCTGGCACAAGAAACTTGGCCATGCAAGCATGCGACAGATTGAGAAACTAGCTAAAAATGAACTGGTAATTGGATTACCTAAGCTAGACTACTCAAAAGATCACATTAGTGACGCATGCCAAATGGGAAAACAAACAAGGGACATTGTCTCCACAAATAAACCACTTCAACTCCTACACATGGATTTATTTGGATCCACCAGAACAGTCAAAGGTACGCAATTGTAATAGTTGATGATTACTCTCGCTTTACTGAGGTATGTTTTTACTTCACAAGGATGATACAATAAATTTTTTTGAGTTTTTTTGTGCGAAAGTTCAAATTTGTTCAAAGAGATAAAGTTTTAATGATAACCTATTTCCTTTCAGGACAAACGTGTCATCAAAAAGGAAAGAATAAAAAATGAATCATGGATCCCTCATAAATCAATTGAAGATTATCAATCAAGGATCCTAATTGATTAAACATCAATCAAGGATCCAAATTAAGATCATTAGACACCACAGATCCCAAAGGCGCCAATCAAGGAAGATCTTGACTCAAGGAACTGTCCAAATAAAGAGCCTTAGAAAGAACATATCACAAAAGAAGCTAATCAATGAAAGATGAATATCTCGACATCCAAACAATGACGGATACAACAATTACATTCCAATCAACATTCAATCAAGAAAGACTGAAGATATCAAACTTACACTCAATCAAGGAAGCTAAAGATTCAAGGCTAAACTGAAGGACTCAACGGCTACAATCAAAACGCAATCAAGGAAGCTGCAAAAGAATCAAGACTGAAAATCAGCCTTGAGCTTTATTCTTGGAAAATAAGGATCCCTTGCCTTTTTTGCAAAGATCAAAATCTCTTGTGTTGCCATCTTTTCACATGAAAGATTCAAGACTCCAAACACTATAAATGAAGGGTCGATTGCTGGAAGCAATTGTACAACAAGTTTGAATCATCTCACATTCCCTACTCTACTTTTATCAATCATTGTATTACTTAGTTCTACTGTGTAAACAAAAAAAAAAGAGGAGAGAAAAATATTGTTTGTAAGGCTTTGTATCAAAGAAAAAAGGAGTGAAACAGATACTGAATGTAAGCATTTACACTCATCTCTGTACTCACACAAAAAGTTACAAAAGCTTGAAGAGAACACCCTTGCAACCCAGGGGGACTGGACCTAAGATCTACATTGGTTCCCAACCAGTATAAAAACATTCTGTGTCAAGTTTACTTTCCAGTTTCTAATTACATTTCTTTGCTATCAGTAGTCGACTAAGGAACATCTTAAGTCAACTACTCTTAAAGAAAATAAAAAAATATCAATTCCCCCCCCCCCCCCTCTTGCACTTTTAAAATTAACTCAAGAAACTCATGATTGGATTGAAGGTGAACGAACATATCACTATTAAAGCATACATACTTAGAAAGGATTGAATCCTTGGTGAAACTTCTCAACGATCGCAAGAATCTTGAATGAATGCTTGAACTTCTCCCTTTTTCTCTTCTTGAACTTCTTTCTAAAACCCTAAGCATGGGGACGAATTATGAAAAGTGATCTAAGTCAGTATAGAACCCTAAAATATTACTAAAAATGAGTTAGGCTAGTGGGGGTAAGAAAAAGACCAAAATACTCCTCCTTAATTCGGATAAATTTCCTTAATCAAATAGGTTGAACTCAAATGGGCATATCTCCTTCATCCGAACTAGGAATTTAGGAAACTCGGTGGTATTGTAAAAATGACTCAAAGATCTTTCATTTGATACCTTATGGGCCACCTAAATCATTCTGTACAGAAAGTTATGGACATTTGAAGTTGACCCAAAACTCACAATTGAAGACTAACTTGCACGAATCTCAAATTAAATCTTTCCAACCTAGTTCTTTCTAATATTAGCTCTATCTAAGACCTAGGTGCTACATATAGGTTCTTTCCCCTTCAGATTAGAGAGGACAAAGTTCTTGAGTTCATTAACCTTTATCAAGAGAATATCAGTTTGAAAGATTATGTGTCACGCCCCGAGGCTACCTCTTGACGTAACATGGGACCTAGAATCATGAGTGACCCAATGCTAACCCTGAAGCTGGCATATCATAAGCGTACTAAAAATATCTAAGAAAACATGAACTAATGCGGAAGCTAAATCAATTGATAACTGGAAGTGGGGAATACCCAACTAGTCTGAACGTATAAAACATACTAAGAGTTTATTGAAGGATTAAAATTAGCAATTCAAGTTGATTCTACTACTTTGTCTAAAAAGCCTCTACTGACTAGAGTTGCTAGGATAAGCCCCTAGATAACCTTAGAAAAAACTAAAAACTGAATAGAACACTAAAAAAAAAATCATGTATGTTGTCCTTGAAGTATGATGACTCATCACTAAAGCTATTGAATACAGATCAAGAATCAATCTGGATGCTGAGTACCTGAACCTATATAATGAAATGATGTAGTGCAGATTATGCGTCAGTACTTGGAATGTACTGAGTATGCAAGATATAGATAATAGTTGAACAAAATATATAGGCGAAACAAAGTATAACTGAGCAATGATATAATCTAAACAAAATATAAATGTTGAAATATAGATGAAAACTGAGCTAATCGAATGACCAAGTACTAATCATGAATATAACACACTGAGACTGAATACTGAAGTATAACCTAAAAACCTAGTCAAATACACTAGAGTCTGACTATAGGAGCTACTATTAACCGACAGAGAACCACGTGAGCTAAATATGGACTCCGATGTATACGCCCCATCGAGAGGGCCCAATATACCTTCCCATGGGTATAAAGGCATGACTAGCGTGATCACTAAATTTGATGCCCAACAGAGGGGACTTATAATCCTACGAGGTCACGTAGTTCTAGGACTATGAAGGTACGCTAAACCCTAGTCCAACTTGGTGCTAAGTCTACTCCCACTGGATATGTATATGACTGAAATGTAACTAAAATATTGAGTAGCTCAATATTGACATGCAAATATGGGAATGCAATATTTATGTACTAATAATGTATCATTTAAAATGTAGAGCATGATTATCTGATTAACTGACCTAGCAAGTATAATTCACGAACTAAGAGAATTCATACAAACTAGGGTTCTGAGTTTCATGCAAGGAACTAAGAAGATTTTCCAAGAAATAATCTTATTCGATTTAGGATACTACAATAGATAAATCACAACAATTGTCCAAGGTTTTAGAAACCCTAGGTCTAAACAAGATATGGAGAATCAAGAATATGACTAAATTCTAGGGACCTAGTGGATAGAAGGAGCCCACTAAAGAAATCCCACATACCTGTTGAAGAATTCTACGGAGAAATCCTTTGATTTCGGGGCTGAAACTTGAAGAACACTACTACTTGTTCTTGGGAGGTTTGGTAGACTTTTTCCTCTTCTTTTTGCTCTAAGTTTGGATGATTTTTGGAGAATGAGGGTTCTGGGTACGTCTGACTAAGTTATTAGGTTTAGACTGAGTAAAACAATGTAGTTTAGGAATTAAATGACGTATTTTAAGGGCCCCAATGCATAGGAAAAATACCTAAATGATCCTAACTTAAAAGATAACAAGGCCATCCATGGAGGGACCTACAGACCATCATTGAGACAACCAACCGTCAACTGCGGTCGTGGTTCGTGGTCTGCCCGACAGAGCTTGACTAAAATGAGCATAATTTTTTACTCGAAGCTGGGATATTAGCAAATTCAGCGGCATTGGAAATAGGATTCAATTATATTTAATTTGATAGGTCATGTACTACCAAATTCATTTTGTGCTAAAAGATATGACTGTTTGAAGTTGACCCAACATCCAATTCCCTCCAATTTGTTGCTGACCCTCACCTACGGTCCGTATGTCCAACCACAGACTGTATTGGTCAACCATGGGTGGGATCAGAGACCATAAACATTTGGGCCTTAACGACGGAATCCCATCTACGGTCTGTGGTTCTACTTACAGTCCATGGGTGGTTCCATCGGTACTGGCACCCGTTTTCTAAAAACTAGGATTTTCTCTTCCTTTTGAGGTACGAGGTGTAACATTATCTCCCCCTTGGGAACATTCATCCTCGAATGAAGTCTAAACAAGCTGAGTATGGAGGGAATAAGCTGCAATCCCTACCACTAAGTACTGGAGAGGAACTATTACCTGAAGTTGAAACGGAATCGGAAGGAAAAAGATGAGGATACTTGGCCTTCAATACGGCTTCTGCTTCCAAGTAGCTGCCTCTATGGACCGACTCCTCCACAAAACCTTCACTGAAGAGACTACTTTATTCCTCAACCTATGAACCTGATGGTCAAGAATCTCAACCGGCACCTCTTCATAAGTGAGGCTATCCTTCACAGCCAAACTCTTTAATGGTACTATCGTTGCTGGATCACCCACACACTTCTTTAACAAGGAAATTTGAAAGACTGGATGAACCCCTGCTAGTTCTGCTGGCAACTCTAACTCATAAGCCACGTTACCAACCCTTTTCAAGATTTTGTAAGGACCTACATATCTAGGATGAACTTCCCTTTCTTGCCAAATCTCATCAGCTCTTTCATAGGTAAAACTTTCAGAAAAACCCAATCATCGATCTCTAACTCTAAGTCCCTTCTCCTCACATATGCATAGGACTTTTGACGACTCTGGTTTGTCTTTAGTCTATCTCTAATGAGTTGAACTTTCTTCATAGCCTCATGAACCGAATCTCGCCCAATCAAGGCTGCTTCACCTACTTCGAACCAACCAATCGGAGATCTGCATATACACTCGTATAATGCCTCATAAGGGGATGAAAGCTATTATTATAGGCGAATTCTTTAAGGGGTAGGTGATTATCCCAACTGCCCTTGAAATCGATCACGCAAGCTCTCAACATGTCCTCTAAGGTATGAATGGTAAATGTTGTACTGAGATTTACCTGAGTACTAAGACCTATCTAAAATGAGAGGTAAACTGAGGACCTCTAGCTGAGATGATAGACAAAGGAACCCCATGCAACCTGACTATCTCATTAATGTAGAGTTTAGCGTAGTCCTTCTCTGAATCAGTAGTCTTGTCAACCAAGAAATGAGCGGACTTAGTAACTTTGTCTACTATCACCCAAATAGAGTTATGCTGTTTGGAATACGAGGTAAACCCGTAAGGAATTCCATGTTTATCACTTCCCACTTCCATGTAGGAATGTTAATCTCTTGGGTCATACCTCCTGGTTTCTGATGTTCTACCCTGACCTATTGACAATTAGGAAACTTAGCCACAAAGTTTGCTATATCCCTCTTCATGACGTTCCACTAAAAGACTTCCCGTAGATCACGGTATATCTTAGTGGCACCTGGATGGATATAATACATGGCGTTATGGGCTTCTGTAAGGATCTGTTGCCTCAACTCACCCTCCTTAGGAACACACAAGTGACCCTGGTAACGAAGCATACCATCTCCCCCTTGGGAGAAAATCTCTATTTTCTGCTGATGAAATGCACCTTTCAACTGAAGCAATATATGATCACTATCTTGTTTTTCCTTAACCTCCTCTACCAATGAAAATTATGATCTATTCTAGACTATCACACCGCCATCTGACATGTCCATAAGACCAACTCCTAAGCGAGCAAGTCAGTGAACATCTTTTGCTAATTCCTTATTTTCTTCCACAACATGTGCTACACTACCCATAGACAGTCTGCTGAGAGTATCAGTCACTACATTGGCCTTACCAGGATGGTAAAGCACATTCATGTCATAGTCCTTGAGGAATTCAAGCCACCTCCTTTGACGAAGGTTCAACTCTTTCTGGGTGAACAGATACTAGAAGCTTTTATGGTCTATGAACACATCCATGTGAACACCATACAAGTAATATCTCCAAATATTTAGGGGAAATACTACAGCTGCATGTTCAAGGTCATGAGTTTGGTAGTTCTTCTCATGAACCTTGAGTTGTCTAGAAGCATAAATTATGACCTTACCTCACTGGATCAACACACAACCTAGGCTGACCCTGGATGCATTACAATAGATTACATAACCATCTGAACCATCTGGTAGAGTCAAGACAGGAGCTGTAGTCAACCTAGTCTTTAGTTCTGAAGTTTTTCTCGCACTAATTTGACCACTAAAATTTGACCTTCTTCTGAGTCAACTTGGTCAACAGGTAACCTATGGATGAAAATCCTTCAACAAATCTCGTGTAATAACTAGCCAAACCCAAGAAATATCTAATATCTGTTGGAGAGGTGGGTCTAGGCCAATTCTGTACCACTTCAACTTTCTAAGAATCCACTCAGATCATTTGCTGGATACCACATGACCAAGGAAAGCAACGGATTGTAACCAAAATTCACATTTGTTGAACTTAACGAATAACTGGCAATCCTTAAGAGTCTACAAAACAACTCTCATATGAGTCACATGCTCTTCCTCACTCCGAGAATAAATGAGGATATCATCAATAAAGACGATAACGAGTAAGTCCAAATACTATTTGAACACCCTATTCATTAAATCTATGAAAGCTGCAGGAGCATTTGTTAGTCTAAGAAATAATTAGAAATTCATAATGACCATACCCATTTCTGAAGGCTGTCTTCGGAATGTCACTATCTCTTACTCTGAGTTGATGATAGCCGGATCTAAGGTCTACCTTAGAAAAGCAACTATCACCCTGAAGTTGGTCGAACAAGTCATAAATCTGGGGGATAGGATACTTATTCTTGATTGTGACTTTGTTTAACAGACGATAGTCGATGCACATCTTGAGAGGTAGTCCTTTTTATTCACGAAAAACACTGGTGCGCCCCGTGGAGATATACTAGTCTGATGAAGCGCTTATCTAGAAGGTCTTTCAACTGCTCTCTCAATTCCTTAAGCTCGGTTGAAGCCATTCTGTAAGGAGGAATCAATATAGGCTAGGTATTGGGAAGGAGATCAATTCCAAAGTCGATTTCCATTTTTTGAGGAACTCGAGGAAGATCTTCTGGAAACACTTCTGGAAAATCATTTACTACTGGGACTAACTCAAGAGTTGGGGTTTCAGAGTGTGATTCCTTAACTCGAACAAGATGATAGATATACCCTTTAGAGATCATCTTCATGGCCTAAAGGTAAGAGATAAACCGACCCATAGGCAGTGAGCCACTACCATTTCATAGGCAATGAGCTACTACCCTTCCATAGGCAGTGAGCTACTACCCTTCTATGCCTAGAATGATATCAAAATCTACCATTTCTAACTCTACAAGGTCTGCTGAGGTAACTTTCTGAGAGACCATGACACGGTAATTTTTGTATACCCGTCTAGCTATGCTTGGGTCCCCAACTGGAGTGGAGACTGAGAAGGATTCTGAGAGAGTTTTTGGGCTGACACTGAAGTTTATTGCTATATAGGGAGTTACGAAAGACAGAGTGTCCCCTAGGTATAAAAATACATAAATATCTAAATGAAAGACTCGTAATGTACTAATCACCATATAAGAAGAATATTCCTGGTCCTGGCGAGCTTGGAGAGCATACAACCTGTTCTGGCACTGACCACCACTTGTACCAGACGAAGCACCCTGCTGAGTTGGGCAAACTGTTGGTGTTGCTGAAGATGTAGACTGAGCTCTATTGTTGTTACCTCCTTGCCACTGCCTAGCAGAAGGACAATCCTTTAACCTATGTCCAGACTGACCACACCCAAAATACCCTTCTCTGCCAGCAAGACACTCACCCAGTTGGTTCTTACCACACTTTGGACAAGTTAGGAAAGTCCTGTTACCTGAAGCGCTCTCCTGGGACTTAGAGCCTAATGCCCTACCTTTCTGATCCTGTTGAAACCTGGGGGATGGAGCACTAGCTGATGAATGTGTTGGGGCTTTAGACCTCTGCTGAAACTGTGAGAGATTCCCATTGCCTGACTTGTGCTGAGAGTACTCATAGTTTCTTCTAGCCTTTTTGTTGTCCTTAGCCATTTCCCTATGCTTATCTCCCTCAACCGGCTGAGCATGAGTCATTAGCCTGGAGATATCCATGTCCCTTAGAAGTATAACATTCCTACACTCGGTCTTCACCAAATCGAATACCCCAAACAAGAACTTACTCATTTGTGCCCTCAGATTGGCAACCATGTGTGGAGCATACCTGTAGAGTTGAGTGAACTTTAGTCCGTATTCTTGGACTGACATGGTACCCTACCTCAAATTAATAAAATCCTAAGCCTTAGCCTCTCTCAACTCCCTTTGGAAGAACCTGTCCAAATAAGCTCCAGTAAAAACACTCTCAAGTCACATGAGCTGCAACCACACCCCTATTGTCTTTCCACTATGTAAACCATATGTGAGCAACATCCTTAAGCTGGTAGGATGCCAACTCCACCCTATCATATCCAGTCACTTGCACCGCTCCGAAAATCTTCTTGTCCTAATCAATGATGTTTTGTTGGTCCACATCAACCTTTGACCCTAGAAATTCAGGTGGATTCATACGAACAAAGTCTCGAACCCTAACTGTAGCTGATTCACCAGTAATGTTTGTAGAAACTAGGGCCTACTGATTGTTTTGATTGGCTACACCCTGAGCCAAGAGCTGGATCACATTAAAAAATTCTGCATTTGAAGCTTGATTAATAACGTTTCAAAGACACTTCATCCAATTCTAAGAATCAACGGTCGTTAATCAGTATATAACCCAATTAAATGAGTTAGGGTCAAATCCCACAGGGAGTGGTACGCATTTCAGATTCAATTGGGAAGTATGAACATGATCAAATTAGTCATAGGAATAAAAATTATCGAGTAAAGACATCATTCAAATTAAGGGGTGACACGAATGTCAAATAGGGGGTTTGGGTTTTGATTATCAACTACAAATAGCAGTCACAACAATACAAATTAACAATAATGAAATGGGTTCTTGGGATGTGATTGATTATGGCTAATATAGACAAATGGGTAATTGCAACTATTAGTGAATAACTAGATATTAGTGAGTAGGCTAGGCTATAGTGGAGGTAAATTTTCCCTCGAACAATTTACCCCGAATCAAGTGATTTCTCTCGAACATCAACAAGCATGCTAAATAAGACCAGCCCACACCTTAATCCATTCATTCTCTCGACCTAAATGTGTGGGATTGTGTTTAGGATTCACTCTCTCGAGCTAAACCCAGGTCAACCCAATACCCACAAACCATCAATCAATAATTTTAGTTCTAAAACCTCTCTCACTCGAGCAAGCCAATAACACAAACATAGATATGCATTTGCAAAAAAAATTCTTAAATTAAACCACAATTAATGATTGAACTCACTTTTAAATAGCATCTAAACTAACAATTAGCAATACTCATAAGCCTAAGCAGCCCATAATCACATAATCAAACCCCAAGAATTGAGGTTTTAGCTAGACATCATAAAAAGGTAAAAGCCGTTACAAAATTGATTGTCCATCAACTAAGTAAGAGCGATTTCATCCTTACAATGCTCCAATTTGAAGATTCTCAAAGTCCCAGTTCCAATTTCTCAAAAGTGAATTTCTTCAATCCTTCAAAGCTAAGGAAAACTAGAGAAAACTGTCTCCAGGTGCTCAAAACATAACAATAATGTCTGAAGAAGGATCAAAGATCCTAAACTAAATGTTCAAAAATGTATATATAGTCGCCGACAATAAGCTACGAAAGCTCATTTGGTGAAGTAAGTCGGGCTCGCCGAACCACAAGCCGCCCTTTGGTCTCTTCCATCGCCCTTCTGCCTTGGCATTCAGCATCCTCAAGGTCTGTAACCTTGTGTGATCTATCACTGCATCGCGGAACTACTTGACGATCCGCCAACTGCTCTTTTCTCTCGCCGACTTGGTTTCTTCCCTCAGGGCTTGGCACACTGGAACTTTAGTTGTTCAGATGAGCCACTCGGCGACACGTTGAGTGCTCTTGGCAATCCTCAGGCTTGCCCATCTTCATTTCTTCAGCCTGTTTTGTTCCTTTTTGCTTGTTAGTGTCCTTGCTTTGTTCCACAATCCATATACCTGAAAATCAACAGTTTTACATCAGTTATTGGCACAATTCAAGCATTTGAGGACACTAAATCTATATAAACAAAGCCCTAAATGAGTCCGAATCTCGAACTCATCAACACCCCCAACTTAAACTTTTGCTTGTCTTTAAGTAAAACTCAAGTTTAGCAGTTCAAAAAGGATGTCTCAAACAGTGCTACAAAAGACTGAATCATGAATGCACACAACAAGACTCAACTTACTCATGCAAGGATCAATTGTGCTTTCACATATTCAAGTTGTGACTCACCATTATCAAAGGTACTCAAGTTCACAATACTTTCTTTAAATGCAAGTTCAAGCTCAACAAAGGTACTCAAATGCCCTCAAAACAAAGATGATTCCATATTCACACACAATTCTTCAACAATTTATACTTCCGGAATCACATACAATTCTCACACTTGCAAAGATGAACACATGCATGACTTCACCCATAGGTTTGCCCTAATTTTCCAATCAACATTCGTTTCAACTCACTCAAGATCAAAAAGGTCTTTTCAAGGCATGTAACAGGGCTGAGTGTAAAGGTATGGTCATTTAGGCTCAATGGTTGCTATCCTCATGAAATGTGGTATGAATATCACTTTCCTTCCTTTTCTTCAGCATTTTCACTTATGCTCAAAATTCACCCCATTATTCACTTCCAATGGAATACCGGACACCCCATTTCTTTTGCAACTTTCACAACTTTATTTCACAACTTTTTCATTCTTTTTCTTTTGCTTTCTTCTTTTCTTTCTTTTTTTTTATATGGAGGGGTTACATCTTTCTCAAGTCCATGGATAAAGGGGGACTTCTTCACACTTCTTGATTTATCTCCTATTTTCACCACACCCCCAACTTAGGCTTTTGACTTAAGTTGGCTATTCAAACAAACCACACTTCATGAGGATTATGGGCGAATGGATAAGGAGGGGTCTCGATTGCTCAAGTTTCTTCCAAGAAAATAATAAGGCTCAAAGGGGGTTCAAGGAAAGTTCAGACATCTCACAAGGTTGGCCAAAAAAAAAGGTACATTGTCAATTGTTTCATTCTTCAAAATTGTTGCCTAAGATCATTTCAAGATATTGCATCACTTAGTCAACCGGACCAACGGGGAAAATTCTAGGTGTCATCACACAAGGTTCACGGTAAGCTCATCACACAAGACATTGGCACCAATATCAAACGAGACTCCACACTTTCACTAGTGTGCAATGTTCATCACTAGAGACTCCATTCGATAACCGGCTAGTCACAACGAGATGCAAAAAGTTCACATATTGTCTATGCAACTTTATTTGGCCTCATCGTAGCCGCACATTCATTTTTGTTCGATTAAGAGCACTATTCAAGTCATCGGTATTGATCATAACTGATACTCAAATTTGCACAAGAATGGCCACATTCAAACACAATAAGAGGTGGCAATTTTTTTTGAGATGGGTTAAAACCATTTCTATTCAAAACAAGGAGCCATAAGATCAAACATCCACAAAACAATATCAACGCACAATTCAAAACACAAAAACCCAATATATACATAATATAATCACAAGAGGTAGGTATGGAAATACCTCACCCCACCACAAATAAAAAGGCAGTTGTCCTCAAATGCAACACAAATAAACAAAAGTCAATAAAAATGACAGAGAGAGAGGTAAAGAAAGATCCTGCCTACACAGTCGCTCCATCTATCGGGGCATTAATGCATGGAGTCACATCAGCACTAGCTCCACAGAGCCTGCCATGGTTGTATCTGCCAATGAAATATGCACGGCTGAATCCACCATATCCTCCTCAACCTCTGTAAGACCCTCATATGTGATCTCCTCTTAGAGACCGAGTTGTTCCTCGTCCGTCTCTGCCTCAGACTCAACAACAGTCACTTCTTCAACTCGAACCTCATATTCGGTTGTAGTCGGAGGCATATCCGTATCAACTGGCATGTCGGGGATCTCCACAGTCCCAAAAATCATGGACATATCTGTGGACTTCGGCTGGTCCACGTCCTTCCTCAGCTCAGCAATTGCGGCCTTTAGGGCCATCACCTCATCAGTGGCCCCTTGGCCTCTCTCACACACCGTTATCCTTGCCGCAAGGGCATCAATAGACACACTAAGGGGTGTCATAACAGCAATAAGGGCCCTCGCAATCATCCCAGAAATTGTGGCCTCAATCCTGGAGGCACGCCTATCAGCAGAATGGGATAGTTGCCCCATCTGTAGTATTACAACCATGGTGAGTGGAGGTCGGGAAGTAGTGGAACTAGCAGCAGACCTAGGAGCTAGGGGAGCAATAGAAAAACTCGGAGTCATAGAAGGATCAACACAAGATATACCAGAAGTCCCAGGGGCCGGAGTAGGAAATACTGCCTCTGCAGGTAAAGTCTCAGTTCCACAGTCGGGGAAGAATCCACCGGGGCTGCCTTGTTCTTCTCAGCCCCATCCTTTAAATAGTCAGCCTCAATCCGCCAGATGTCGATAGAGGAGGTGGGAATCACTTCCACATTCTTCTTTGCATCACGGGGCACTCGGGCTCGTCTGCATAATTTGGTGATCAGCACTAGAAAAAAGAGAGAGGTTTGGCGCTGCTTGGCCCTCCTGGCCATCTCCTGTGTAATGATCATGCCTAAATTTATGTGCTTCCCTGCAATGATCGATCCAAGACAAGACGCCTTTGTGTGGCGGAGGATAGAATCGTTCTGGGACGACATGATAAAAATGTTGATGAAGCGAAACCGGTACCTCACTGCTACATTGAGGTCTTTCTTTTCTATGGGTGCTCCAGCCTCGATTCACCTAGGATTACCATCAGATAACAGATGAGCCAACCATCCCTTCAAAATCTCCAAAGACTTTATCTTGATATATACTGGTAGTCTTCGGCAATGTTGTCAGTGCACTCCAACACAATCTTAATATCATTACGGACACACTTCACCTTCTTTCCCCTGACAGCTACATAATCCACTGGTTTGAAGGTTGTAGCCTTCCTTTTTCCTTGTGGCACCAAGGCTCCATAGGAAGTGTAAAACTCCCGGACCCAACTAGGCATATAAAAACCCTGGGTTTAGTGAAAATCTCAAACTTGCGGGCCTTTATATTATGCCATATCTCTGGGTACCAGTCTATCACTCCATCCATCGACAACCTCTTTTCCTCATTTATGGTCCTCAGCCCCTCAGTCTTTAATATGTTCATAGATCGGGAAGGAGGACCCTGTGCAGGTTGTGCTTGGACCACAACCTGTAATGGAACATGAGGAGAAGCAGTGGCCTGGGGTGTCCCAATCCTAGACGGATCATTCAACCTTTTGGAGAGCATTTCAGCTCTCCAGGCTAACAGTAGTTGATCATCCTCTGGCTAAAAAATGGTATCCTGAGGGTCCTGGTGCTCACCCTCACTCTTAGAGGTAGTGAGGTGAGTGTCATACACTCCCTCACTATCGGAGCTGATCTCTGATGACTCAGGAGCAAGTGCCTTCCCTTTTTCTTTACCTTCCCACTTGTGGTACGAAATTTTGTGGCCTTTGCCTTGGATGCAACTGCATCCTCATTGATGGTGATTCCATTTTCCCTTTTTTGGGGCGGCATGTGTCGACCTGCTACTTTTGGTCTAGCCATATCTGCAAAACACATCGAAAATGGTTAGATATAGTTCAAGAAAAGTGCAGAAAATAAGTTGCAGAAAAACTCGCCGAACTGATTGGTGAGTCGCTGAGTCACTTAGGCGAGCCAGATCGAGCTCGCCAAAAGGACTGACTTGAAAAATTCCCACAAAAATAGCATATCGGCAATGGAAAGGGCCATTCGGTGAATCACCGACACCACTCGACAAGCTCAGACTAGCCCGCCGAAAGTTACAGTATGTTTTAGGGGTTAGGGGCGCAGAAAGGGCGATCAAAAGAAACCTTCGACGAGTCGCCGAGTGCACTCGTCTATCTCAGGCTTCCCGCCAAAAGTTATAGACTCAAACATAACTAAATCAAGAAATTAAAGGCGATCTAAGGGGACTTTGGCGAACCGCCGAGTGCTTCGGCGAGCTCGATCCAGCTCGCCAAATTGTCCAACGTTCTAATTTTCAACCCCGGCTCCCAAAATTAAGCCTGCAGCCCTCGAAAACAAAATCGAACAGCATACATATTGAATTAAGCCCATACCCATATGACCCATGCCACCGGGATACTCAAACTTCCTCCGATTTGGCTAAAATTGGCCATTTGATGACTTTTGCCTTTAAGAATGATGTCAAACGCTCCATCATTGAGCAAAGTATGTCATTTCTCACAATTGGGGTTACTCAGACTTCACTCGACTAGACCCAACAACAATTTAATGCAACCCACAAGTTTATGATCAATTTTAGAGCACAAGATTCAGGAAATCAATAATATAAGCATATAAGGCATGATATCGAAACTAAAATAGGCAAACTAGCACATCAAACACAAATTCAGAGTAGGCCCAACACACATCAAGTTCATTTAAGCAATTGCATTTGAGTTTAACTGCTATTTACGAGTTTTGGGTTTGGAAAACCAACCTTTAATGCCGAAATATGATTTTGTAATGCTAGGCGGCAGAGAATTACACTCCGAACAAAAGATCAATGAGCAAAATGCAAAAAATGCAAGAATAAAGAAAATCTAGAGTGCGGGTGTGGTTGTATGAGGCTAAAAGTGAGGGCCTATGAAAGAGTTTGAAATTTTAAACCTTTGGCCATTAAAAACTATTCAGTTCGCGGCCCTTTCAACGATATTAGTCGACCTCGCAGAAACACTCCGCGACACGCTGAGTGGTTAGTTACCTCGCCAATTTTTATAGGACCTCTAGCTAATTTGGGGGTCCAAACAGCGGACAAAGTCGGGATCTCTGACCTGTTCAGTGAGTCGTTGACTTGTCCATGGGCCCATCGAGTTTTACAGACTCCATCCTTATATTTTCTTGAGTCCAACGGCGGTCCAAGTGGGGTTCGCCGACCTCTTCAGTGAGTCGCCCACTGGACTCTTGGTTCACTAACCTATAATTTTCAAACACATTCCACACTTCAACTTGCACAATCAACACACATTATTTCAGAAACCACAAATAAAATAATAAAAACTTGGGTTGCCCCCCAAGCAGCGCCTTAGTTAACGTCGTGGCACGACGCAAATACCCACTCAAACTTCATTCTTGGGGCTTCCCATAGTATCACTAGGCAACCCCCCTTGTTATCTTGGGTAGAGACGAGACAACATATGATCCATTTGGGTCTCCAGTAGCTTAATAGATACAAAATGTGAAGCAGTCATCTGATTAATCATTGAGACATTCTCTTTTATCTCTTTCAACACTCTGTCGTGTTCCTCGACTTTGTGGAGAATGAGTGAGAGTATCTCTTTTACCTATCCACCCTCATGATCCTTGGGCTTTCTATGCTCATGAGGAGGAATGTACCTATCTTTCTTTTTGTACAATACTTCAAATTCCATAATATTTTTGGCCAAGAGATCCAGCTAAGTCAACATTTTGGCTAGATTCTGGTCCCTTTCTTGCTCCTTGTTGGTCTTAGTCATGCGATCGAGGAGTTGGGCTACTATTGCATAGGGTTGTCGTATTAGACCACCCGGAGAAAGTTGGTCAACCACTCCTCTGTTCTCAGGACCAAGACCTCTATAGAAACAATCCAGTAGCATCTTATCTGGATTCCATGAATTGGGCATTGCAGCAATAGTGTCTTAAATCTCAGCCACAACTCATGGATTGTCTCACCCTCCAAGTGCTTGAAATTTATGATGTTATCCCTATGAATCACCACCTTTGAAGGAGGGTGGTCCACTTGGTTACCGTTGCTACTAGATATGATCATTTCCTTTGTTCAACAAATAACACAAAAACCAAAACTAAAAATAAGTAGATTCAACTATGACTAAAATGAACAAAATTCAACTTCACTAAAAGAATTTCAAACAACACCACTCCCCAGCAGCGGCGCCAGTTTGATTAACAGTGTTTCAAGGACACTTCATCCAATTCTAAGCGTCAACAGTCGTTAATTAGTATATAACCCAATTAAATGAGTTAGGGTCGAATCCCACAGGGAGCGATACGTGTTTCAGATTCAATTGGGAGTATGAGCATGATCAAAATAGTCATAAGAATAAAATATTATCAAGTAAAGACATCATTCAAATGAAGGGGTGTCACGAATGTCAAATGGGGGGTTTTGGTTTTGATTATCAACTGCAAACAACAGTCACAACAATACGAATTAACAATAATGAAACGGGTTCTTGGGATGTGATCGATTATGGGCTAATATAGACAAATGGGTAACTGCAACTATTAGTAAATAGCTAGATATTAGTGAGTAGGCTAGGCTATAGTAGAGGTAAATTTTCTCGTGAACAATTTACCCCGAATCAAGTGATTTCTCTCAAACATCAACAAGCTTGCAAAATAAGACCAGCTCCACCTTAATCCATTCACTCTTTAGAGCTAAATGTGTGCGATTGGGTTTAGGATTCACTCTCTCGAGTTAAACCAGGTGAACCCAATACCCATAAACCATCAATCAATAATTTTGGTTTTAAAACCTCTCTCTCGAGCAAGCCAAGAACACAAACATAGAGCTGCATTTGCAACTACAATTCTTAAATTAAACCACAATTAATGATTGAACTCACTTTTAAATAGCATTTAAACTAACAATTAGCAATACCCATAAGCTAAATCAGCCCATAATTGCATAATCACACCCTAAGAATTGGGGTTTTAACTAGACATCATAAAAAGGTAAAAACTGTTAGCAAATTAATTGTCCATCAACTGGGTAAGAGTAGTCTTGTTCTTACAATGCTCCAATTTGAAGATCTCTAAGACCCACTTCCAATTTCTCAAAAGTGAATTTCTTCAATCCATCAAAGTTAAGGAAACTAGAGAAAACTATCTCCAGGTGCTCAAACTTAACAGTAATGTCTGAAGATAGATAAAAGATCCTAAACTAAGTGTTCAAAAATCTATTTATAGTCACCGAAAATAAGCTACGAAAGCTCATTCGGTGAAGTAAGTCGGACTCACTGAACCACTCAGCGAGCCACCCTTTGGTCTCTTCCATCGCCTTTCTGCCTTGGCATTCAGTATCCTCAAGGTCTGTAACTTTGGGCGATCAATCACTACATCGCGGAACTACTCGGGGATCCACCAACTGCTCATTTCTCTCACCGACTTGGTTTCTATCCCCAGGGATTGTCACACTGGAACTTTAAGCGGTCAGTTGAGCCACTCGGCGACACGTCGAGTGCTCTTTGTGATCCTCAAGCTCACCCATCTTTATTTCTTCAACCTATTTTGTTCGTTTTTTCTTGTTAGTGTCCTTGCTTTGTTCCTCAATCCATATACCATAAAATCAAGGGTTTTACATCAGTAATTGGCACAATTTAAGCATTTGAGGACATTAAATCTATATAAACAAATCCCGAAATGAGTCCAAATCTCGGACTCATCAAAACCTTATGGTTTGGGATTGGAGAAACTGCATTAGGATTGCGTGTGTACGCTCTACGAGGAGGCATTATCTGAAATGCATAACGACGGATTAGAAAGGATAAGTTGGATCATACCTAACGCAATATCAGAATACCAAAGAAAGTGTTGTTTTTCATAAAACACTCCATAGCCTCCCTCTCATAGATGTGGTGCACTTTAAACCTATGAAAGAGACTCTACTTTGTGCGACTTTCAGACATCCTAGGATTCCTAAACCTAATACTCTGATATCAAGTTTATCACGCCCCGAGGCTACCTCCTTGGCGTAATACGGGACCTAGGATCACGAGTGACCCCATGCTAACCCTGAAGCTGGCATATCATAAGTATACTGAAAAAATATCTAGGAAAACTTGAACTAATGTGGAATCTAAATCAATTAATAACTAGAAGTGGGGAATACCTAACTTGTCTAAACGTATAAAACATGCTAGGAGTTTAATAACAACTAAAGGATTAAACTTAACAATTCAAGTTGATTCTACTACTATGTCTGAAAAGCCTCTACTAACAAGAGTTGTTGGGACATGCCCCTAGCTAACCCTAGTAAAATTTGAAAACTGAATAGAAGACTAAAAATGAAAAGCATATTTGTTGTCCTCGAAGTATGAGGACTCACCACTGAAGTTGCTCAATAGGGATCGATAATCGATCTTGTAACTACCCGAGAGCACCCCTTAGCCGTTACCGGTGTATTCACCCTCTCGGAGGTCTTATACAAGCCCTTACCATTCGTCATAGCATTTATCATAGAAAAATAGCGGATAATTTAAAAAAATTTCATAATATAACACAAGACTTAAAAAGTCATCTCATTTAAACCTTTAATATAAAATCGGAGCACTACCTCTCAAGGTAGCCATCTTAAAACACGACTACAACACAAGAGGGACACAACCCTTAAAATACAAAAGAAACTACTATCTAGTACATTGAACTTAAGGAAACTCTTTAACATAAAGATCCTTGAATCTTTAAGGACACACTCGAACTTGGGTATAGTAAGCCAAGCTCATCACTTCTAGAAAAGGCCCTTTAGCCACTACCACCTCCACTTGGTGTAAAAAAATAAAGAAAAATGGTGTTAGTACAAGAATGCACTAAGTATGATAACCATGCAAAAACATGCTTTTAAAAGGGACATTTATTTGGAAACCATGCATCATGCCTTTTTAGAGAAACTTCAAGAACATTTAGCACAATAGGAACAATATAAACCACATACATCATCATACACATGGAAACCATTCCTAATAGCACATAGAGCCACTTATAACATTTTAGGCACATTCAATGCATACAATACATTACCTTCCTCTTTATCTTAACTTTTTTCCTCAAGCAACCCTTAGGGAATACTTGGTGCAACGTATCACCTTAAGGTTACCAAGGGTGAACTTACATATAGCCATCATCAACCCAACCACATATATTCATAGAGTCATAAGCACACCATAAAACATAGTCTTCACATAGGAACCATCACCTAAGACAACCCCCAAGTCACACTAGTGCAATGTGCAAGTAGCATCCCATAATACTACTCACACCAAGTGTTCCTAAAAATGTAACATAGACTAGGCACATCGTATTCAACAAGTCAAAACATCTTCATTTAAAATTAGACATAAGACCAACATACTTCATAACATCATATAAGGACTCATTCATTTACTACATCATTAGTCATAACCCATTTAGTTGATATCATGGGTAAACCACCATCAGAACCCCTTCACAAGCTCACTTGTGCAATGTACACATTGAGTCCCATACCCCCACATATACTAAGCAAACCCATTAAGAAGTCATAAGTGTAATTCACATCCATAATCATACTTCATGTCTTGACATAAGTAAAGTCAACCTTAACATGCTTTCATATTAACATACATAGACCATAGTCTTCATTACATAAAGAGCCTAATCATAACCTCCATTGGAGTCCACTTGTTCAATGCATAAGTAGGGTTCATAGGCCTACCTACACTATGTAACTCTTCAAGAAATCATTACTAGAGTTCATATTCTTATCTTAGTTCATTTCTTAACTTTCGGGAGACATTGCCATAACCAACATAGACCATGTGAGCTACATGGAATTTGGTGTTCTACTCCCACACCGAAAAGAGAGGGTACTACTTGCCAAAGTAGGACCTAAATACATAATAACTATCTAGTGGATCCACTAAGCTAAGACCTACGGGGGCACGCAGTTATGGAACAAGAAGATTGCTACTAGAAACCTAGACTTGCTAGGCGTGGAGGTTTCCATCTCATGAGACAACATCTATGTTGGGAACCCGGACTTGCTAAACGTGAAGGTTCTCTTGTGGGAAGCCAGACTTGTTAAACGTGAACCCCTACTCTCATTTTTCATGTTCACTTGGTGCTAAGCTCCAACTCTCTTTTTAAACTTCTTTAAGCCTTTGTTTAATATTAGTTCATAAAATATGCTTTAGGGACTTAATCCCTCATATCATATAGCTCAAAGGTTTCTAAGATGAGAATGACCTTTCATCATAGAACCTACATTATGTGAGAATGACCTTTCACATAGTTATACCATATTCATAACATAGTCTAGTTTACAGTACAATTGAGGAAACCTTTCAAGAGACTCACTTTCACTAGTTTATCATAACCTTATTCATTCATTCATGTGTGTGTGTACATATGTGAGAAAGCCTTTCACATAAACACCTTTATACAACACATATTCATACCTTGCTAATCATACAGTTTGCATGCATAATAAGATGTAAGGGTGCATATAAGAGTTAACCTTTCAATAGACACCATAACACATCATATTCATATCTATACATGTACAGTGTGTGTGTGTGCATATTGGTCCTCCTAGTGACATAATAGCAACAACATTGATATTGAGTGCACTTCCCCTCAAGGGATCACCACACATTCACAATATCCCCAAATCATGAGCAATTCACATATAAATCCTTTACGGATTCTAGACCACACACACACTTCATCATAAGAGACAAGGACACATTCAAAATTGAATAGGTACTCCTAACTTGTATATGATCAAACATTCATACAGGGGTCATTCCACAATAGTACTTAATATAATCAATCATGTAGACCACATCTTATCCCTAACATTATCATTCACATTATACTCCTCATCATCAACACACATTAAACATCATGCTAGCATTGAGGATTTCATACACAACCTTCATAGCACAACTTCATAAATATATGCATCATAATCATCAATTCACTTCACATCTATTGCCTTCAAGACCATGATCTCAACATGCATAGATAGACAAGAAGTAAACACCGCCACCATAAGTGGACCAAACCACACAACATCAATTCTCATACTATAGATTAGAACTTAGGTCAACTTACCAATTCTCCAAGCCATGATCACCATGGATCAATCCTCAACAATTCATAATCATTTGACATAGATAGCAATAGGAATCAACAATGTAATTTAATAACATAAACATAATCTAAGTACAATTCTATAAAAAAAAGGATCAACCCATAACTTTGCCCATAAGGCCATAATTCTCAACTCTTCAATGTACCAAAAATTCAACATGAATAAGTATAGATAATCATAGGAAACATCAATACAATCTAATCTAAACATCATTTCACCAATAGAGATCATATTCACAAAGACCCACATCATTGGCCAATTTTTGAGAATTTGGGGATCATGGGTTCTTCAAGAATTCCTTTGAAAATTATCTTAAAAACCTTAATTCCACATTAATTCATCAATAGAATGATTTAGAAAATTGTTTGACAAGGGACCCATGTTTAGATTGAAAATTGGGAATTTTCGTCTCTGAATCACTTTTTGAAAATCTTTGATAGAACTCCTTGAATGAGAGGTTATTCAAGAATCAAGAGTTACCATACCTTAATTATTGAAGACCCATGAAATTGAAGAAAAAATCAGTTGAAAACCCATCTTCTAGCTTGAGCTTCATCAAGGTCTTCAAAGGAGTTTTTGAGAGAATCTATTTTTGAGAGGGAAGGGTCAATTTGAAGAATGGGGTCTAATTCTAGGTTTTGGGATTTTAACCAACTAAAAATACCCTAAAATAGGTAGAATAACCATTTATAATAATTCCCCAAAGTACCCAAACCACCCCTCACTTAGTTGGACCTTTTAAACAAGTCAAACTTGAGTTTTATTTTCGCAGACTTTGTCGGGGAACCAATCCGTGACGCGGAGGTGTTTCCACAAGTTTTTGGAAATTAAATTTCGAGACAGTAGAGTCCGCAACACGTCTGCGATGCAGACCAAAATTTGGCCTATGGTGGAGCTAGTCCGCGACGCGGACATGCTCCCTCCATGAGCATTTTCAAGCCACTACACCAAAAGAGACCTTTAGCGGTAATTGATTTTTCTTTTAGCGGCAATAGTTATTGCCACAAATACATTTCCCGGCATTTGATTAAATGCCATTGGATCCAATGTCGCTAAAGCCTTTAGTGGCATTTGTATCGAGTGCCGGTAAAAACCCTTATTATTACCGCTAAAAGTAATTACTTTTAGCAGCATTTACTATTGCCATTAAAGCTACTTTAGAAACAAGCATATTTGTGGCATTTAAATTCACCTTAATTCACATATTTAACCCTCTTTTCTAACATCAAAAACAAAATTCACAAGAGAAATAAGTTCGAAAGTAGTAAAAGAAGAATTATCAAACTCAAAACAGTGTCATTCACTTAAAATAAGAACAATCTTAATACATTCAATTTCTTATCTTGTAGCGATAAAAGAAACTATGAATTATCAAAATAGAAAAAATGTGTTCAACAATGGAAAAAATAAGGCAGTTAAGCCAGTGTATGTTCCCTAATGCAAAATGTGA